>VMDO01002941.1:103690-142427 GCA_007922755.1 Pedetes capensis | reverse complement strand
TCTTTGCACATGGGCAGAGGATAATGGAATTTAAGCTCTAAGTGTAAATACAGCAGGGTTTAAATCCCACTGCACATACTTGCTATGTGATCTAAAGCACAATGATTAACCTCTCTTAATTCTGTGTTCTTCTGCTATAAAAATAAAGCAGAAATCATAGCCACCTCATGGTATACCATGAGTCTTAGTGATACAGTCCATGAAAGGAGGGTAAGGCCATGCCTGACACATAGCAAGTGCTCATGAAATGCCATGTGGCATGACTGTTCTCCTTATTTACAGAGCACATGTGCTTAGCCACTTGACCTGTGTGCAGCCAAGTGTCAGGTTTTGTCCGAGGGCAGCAAGTTTCTTTTCTCTGAAGAATGTGCTTCCCAACTCTGAGAACTGTGTGGCACATGGCTTCTGTCAAGTTCTGATCCATATGGCTTCATCCCACTATTCAGAGCTGCTGGATGTGGCCCTCCAGCCCACTTTGCTTTCCCCCTATTATAAACTTAAATTGCAGATGATAAGGACGGCTAATTTAAATTAAAGGGGTCACATGTTGTTTACAAGTAGAAGTTTGTTCCATTTATTGAGATTGATATGACATCAGCCATGTCATGTGGCTGCTTTGAAAATCCATGCTCAGTTTTACCCTGGAGCTGTGGTTGTCTCCTTTCTTCTATGTGAATGAGTACATTATGCTGTTTTCCTAGGCGCCAATCAGTACATACTTGACTGGTCTCTGGAAAACTGCCAGGGTTATGAGGCCAAGGCCTCTGATCTCTGCATTGACTCAAGCTTCAGGCATCAGCCCTGTGCTCAGGCCCTCTTAGCTGACCTGACTCTCTGCAATGCTAATGCAAGCCTTCCTCCCTGTTCTGCTACCAATCAGAATAAGATTCCTTTTTTTTACTTAATTAACACACAGCACACCCCCAACAGAGGTACAGTCAATTCCTCTCATCAAAGCTCATTAGAGACATTCATTCAACAAATATGTTTCTAGTAGCTTCTATCTACCAGGTAACTGTGCTAAGTGTCAGGGATATCAATTAACAAGAGAGATCTTGGTTTGGAGTACACTGAGTTGATCTTAGACACTACAGGAGGGTAAACAGACAAATAAGAGCATAAATAACCAAAATATTTTCAGACTGTGATTAGTGCTTGAAAGGAAATAATCAGGGTACTGTGTCAGAAAGTAACAAGGAAATTTACTCCAGTGGAAAGAAGCACTCTCTGAGGAAGAGTTATTCAAGAAAAGAACCAAAGAATGAAGAAAAGCAAGCCAGGAATAGGGGTGTACACCGCACCTTGGGAGACAGAAGCAGGAGGATCCCATGACTCCTGAAGCCAGCCTAAGCTACATAGTGTGACCCTAGCTCAAAAAAGAGAGGGGAGGTGAAGAAAGAGAGAGAGAGAGAAAGAGAGAGAGAGAGAGAGAGGGAACACCAGAGCAAATGAATAAGCAGGAAAATGTTTTCAGGAAGGAGGCACAGCCCGTGCAAATCCTCACAGTATGAATGTACTAAAAAGGAATGTACTGAAAAGTTTCAGAGCCCAAAAATTCCAGTGGAGCTGGAGCCTGAAGAGGCTGCACTAGCTGATTTGAAGTTGGAGAGTGGGCAATCAGGGCATGCAGCTCTTTGCAGGCTGGGGGAGCCACGGTGTGAAGGGTTTGAGTTCTGTACCAAGCACAACAGAAAGCCAAAGCAAAGTTTTCACCAGTTGTCCCCAACTTCAATTTATAGGCAGCCCAGCTTCAATTTATGTTGTAAAGAACTATAATGGATGAGTGGAAAAAGAAATAATGTTGACCAGTTTCATGGGTTCTACAGCTGCACATTCAACCAAATGCACATCAAAAACATTTTTTAATTGCATGGGTATTGAACATGTGCTGACTTTTTTCTTATCATTATTCCCTAAACAATATAGCATAACAACTATTTGCATAGTATTTACATTGTATTAGGCAGTATGAGTAATCTAGAGGTGATTTAAAGTATATGGGAGGGGCTGGGGTGTAACTCAGTGGCAGACCACATGCTTAGCATGTGTGAGACCCTGGGTTCAATCCCCAGAACTAAAAAATAATTAAGTAAATAAAATATGCAGGAGGATGCTGCTAGGTTATATGCAAATGATATGCCATTTTAAATAAGGGATTAAAGGATCTGCAGATTTTGAAATGTTCAGGTTCTGAACCAATCCCCTATGGATACCAAGGGATAACGGTATATGAAATCTAGACATAAGCAGAGAAGCCAGCTTGAAGTTTACAGGAAGTTTCCAGGAATTGGGATATGAAGTGATGGTAAGGCAGTTGGTACCACAGATGAAGTAGACTCAGCACATAGACAGGTAGAAGAGGAACTTAATGTCAGATTCTAGGAGGCAGAAGATGGAGAAAAATAAAAGAAACAGAGGACTTCCTGACGACTCCAGTTTTCTGGATTAAGTAACTGAGTAGCTGAGGGATCATCTACGATAATGGGGGAGGAGCAGGTGTGGGGGATCCTGAGAGTGAGCATGTAAAGTTTGAAATACCCATGAGACATCAAAGTAAGGAGGTCAAGAAGGAGCTACCCGACAGGGTACTGTGCATTCCACTTACCCGCTCTACAACAAGTTACTCCTGGACACATTAGAAGATTCATCAAAGTAACAGCCATCAATTGCCAGGGGATAATTTGATCCCTTTAGTGTGTTACATCTCTTTGGTGCATTAAGCGTGATTTTCTCACATCAGCATCACTCCTTACTCTTGGAGCCAACACACAAAGTTCACAGTATTAAATGCTTATCACAGAGCTTAGAATAAGAAATGTCTATCTGAAAGACTTTTGTAAAATCTTGAGGGAATGATAGTGCCAAATCTCAGGGTCAGTGAGGAGGTCTTCATGATCTAAAATCTGAAAAAGAAGAGTGTATCCACGGGAGCATGTAGGACATGCCTACCATATGCATTGATAAACACACTAACATGGTCTCACCAGGTTCTAGTAATGTAACATTAAAGAAGATATTGCCTCAAAAACATACATCAAATGGTGCTACATGGAGAAAAAGATTTGGGGGGAGTGGGGGGAAGGGGGATGGAAGGAAAATTCCACAATCACAACCTTGATTCTTAAAAGACAAAAGCATCACAACATGCAAATGCCATCAAAGAAAACTGTATAAAATGTTGCAGAATCACTCCTGTCAAATGAATATAAGATGCTAATTGGTGATGTATGTAGTCCCAGAGATGCTTGACATGCAAAGAGTGAGTGAAGTACGACAATGCATTTGTGTGGGCCATCTGGAAGGGCATGTCACTCTGCTGCATGTGATGAAAAAGTGCAATTAAACAGAAACTTTGGAAACCAAGACCTAAACGTGCAAGGCTTTGCATGCTTATATCTTTTACACAGATTAAGAACCTGGTAAGAAACCCCTCCATGGACCTAGAGACCGTGATGACTAAGTGAAATGGAAAATACAATTTCTCTCCTGCACAGTAATGTTATTGCCAATCCCTCTGCAGTCCAGACACTTCTTCGCAGCTTTACAAAGATTGCAGATTGTGTTTTTCAGTATTTCATACATGAAGCTTGAAGTTATGCAACTGGCTTATCCCAGAAGCATGTATTTGATATCATTTGATAATTAGCATACACAGTATTTAGATTTCTAAGGTAAAGATGTTTTCTGCATCACATATACATGAGTATTTTCTACAAGCACCAAAGATGATAACAAACTAGTTGTTGTTGTTGTTAGATGCTGTCCAGGCAATGTCCAACTCATAGAAACCCTATGTACAACAGGCAAAAAACTATTGTTAGTGCTTCTCTCGTATTCATAGGGTTTTCAATGGCTGATTGTTTGTTGGAGGGAGTAGGTTGCTGAGTCAGTCTCCCAAGCCTACAGCACCTGGTGTTCCCAGGTGGTCTCCCATCCAAGTACTAGCCAGGCACGACCCTGCTTAGTTTCCAAGATCTGATAAGATCGGACACCACAGTGGTGTGGCTACAGGCAACAAACTGATATGTTTGTTTCTGTTGTATATCTACATGAGAAAAAAATTTAAACATTCACCAAAAGAGTAAAAACTATTAAAATACATTTTTATTCACTTTGGTTTATAAATTATCAAAAAAATTAAACTTGAAGTTAATAATCCACAAGATAAAAGTTTTCCTAAATTTTGTGACAATGGCTCAGTCTGAAGGGAGAACTCATCAATGTGGCAAGAATTATTTGATAGTAAAGAACTGGCTTGATACTTAAAAATGGGCCCAAAACCTGGTGTTCTTTTTAATTGATGATTTGGTTTCCAGTGAAGGAGGCTTGAGCATTGAATGAGATATAAGGGACAATTCAATTCCAGGGGCCCCCAGAATTAGGTTGTCTGGACCCTTAGCCCTGTGTTCTGCCCTTCAAGGCTCATGTTGTCTTCTGAGCTCTTATCATTTGTGAAGAAAATTTCCTGATTTATTTGGCCCACAGCTGGTTAAAAGACAAAAAAAAAAAAAATACAAATACAGACACCTGGGAAATTGCATCTCAACGATCAATCTACCTCTTCTTAAATACATTTTGTTTGTTTGCCTATCTGAATATAAGCCCCAAGGCAAGAACTGTGTCTTTTTAATGTCTTCCACAGCACCAAGCATATTGTAAAAGCTAAGGTAATGATAAACAACAATAATAATGCCATTCAAAGGGAATGCTGACTCAAATAGCATGAGTTTAACCCTAATGGTTTAGACACTTGGAGTTGGGAAAAGACATGACACTAAAATAAGTTTATATAAGCCAAAACTGCTTCCAAAATCTCAATGATTCTCCTCTCTGTTTGAGTCTGACATTTTTTAAAGTGTGATGATGAAAGTAATATTTGAAACAAAATAAAAAACAGCAAGCCTGTACTACAGCAAAAAAAAAAAAATGTATTCAGTAAGCACTTACTGGGTTCCAACAGCATGTGTTAAAGAAATAAAAGTAAACTACTCTTTCAGACTTAAAATGTATAGGTAGGTCATGGAACCCCCATATGTTTGTCAGCTTGTCACACTATGGAGGCTTGTGTGTTGCTGTGGTGTTAAAAGCTATGCCACTGGTGTCTCAGATACCAGCAAGACCACCCATGGTTTCAGCCAAGCTTCTAGACTAAGACTAAGGAGAAGGACCTGGCAGTCCACTCCCAAAACAATTAGCCATGGAAAACCCTATGAAAAGCAAATATATTGTCAAATATAGAGCCAGAAAATGGGCTCCCCAGGCTGGAAGGCACTCAAGAAATGACTGGGGAAGAGTTGGCTCCTCAATGTAGAGTTGACCTTAATGACTGGAAAGGAGCAAAGCCCCTGGGATCTCCTTTTGCTGTTGTGGCACAATTCAAAACGAGAAGAAATATAGTGGCTGCAACAATGGGCTCAAACGTAAGATCATGTGTATGGCCCAGTGTTGGGTAGTGTTTCATTCTGTTGTATGTAAGGTCACTATGAGTCAGATCTGACTCCAGGGCACTCAACAACAACAACAAGATCATGAAAGATTTAAAAGAAGGGAGAACTAGGGAATTTTTAAAGATGCACTTGTGAAAATTTATGCTCTGTAGATCATAATGAAATGTACTCATTTGAAAAGGATGATCTGTTCCTAAGAACATACCTGCATGGGTTAGCTCTTCAGAGGGAAAATGCAAGACTGATTTTCTACTCTTGAGGAACAGACACTAGCTATAGTGTTCTCTAAGTGCCTTCCTGACTCACCAGCCACAGGCCCTGTAGTGCTGGGGAACAGTGAAGCTCCTACCAGTTCACTGCTTCCTAACACATGCACCCCATCTGGATAAAGGCTTTAAGTTTTCAGAAGATACCTCATTAATGCAAATATAATAGGGGCTGTAGCCCCCAAATACTTACCTTCTTACTTACACATTTATTTAAATTGTTTATCACATTAGTGAGTTGCCAGAGCAGCAACATAAAGGGATGAGACAGGAGAAAGCAGAGGTTTTGATGTGACTAACAAAGGGATTTGTCACCATCATTCTGAAGCACATCTGTGAGGAAGACACTGAAGAAGGAAGGAGGTACTTAAGAATGAAATTCAGGGATGGGATAGAGGGAAAACTCACCTACTTATACAATTTATCCAGTTCTAAATGAGAAATATTACTTTGAGGAGGTTTAAGCCCAGTTCAACATACTAAAGCTAAATTCATCTATATTTTACATTATGAATGTCAATCTACCAATATTGCTGTTCTAACTGGAATCTTGACTACATAGCTTCTGGTGGTTTGTTGTTGTTGTTGTTATTGTTGTTGTTGTTTGTGTGTGTGTGTGTGTGAGAGAGAGAGAGAGACAGAGACAGAGACAGAGAGAAGGGGAAAGAGAGAGAGACTCAGAAGATTTAAGAAAATTTTGAACTGTAAAGTCTTAGGAAGTGCATGTCACCTGAGACCTTTCCCAGTCTCAATGTTATGAACTGAATTATGTTGCCCATTCTTGTGCCAAGGTTCTAACCCCCAATGGGATTGTGTTTAAAGATAGGCCTTTTAGAGAAGTTGTTGTTGTTGTTAGGTGCCGTCCAGTCGGTATCCGACTCATAGCGACCCTCTGTACAACAGGGGAAACACTATTGTCAGTGCTTCTCTGCTGTTCATAGGGTTTTCAATAGCAGATTGATTTTTGGGAGGGGGTTGCCAGGTCCTTCTCCCAAGCCTGCAGCACCTGGTGTTCCAGGCGGTCTCCCATCCAGGTACTAACCAGGCCCGACCCTGCTTAGCTTCCGGGATCTGACGGGATCGGATTCCACAGGGCTACGGCTGCAGGCCCCTTTAGAGAAGTAATCAGGGTTAAATAAGGACATAATGGTGAGCTCCTCCTCCAATGTGACTGTATTTATTAGAAGAGTAAAAGCCACCAAGGATGTGTACACAGAGAGAAAGTCCATACAGGGGCACAGTGAGAAGGCAGCTGTGTGGAAGCCAGGAAGGGAGCCCTCAACAGAAACCAACCCTGCCAACACTCTGATCATAGACTGTTAATGAGAAATAAATTTCTATTGGTTAAGCCAACAAAGCTGTTGCTATGGAAGCTGTAGAGGTCCAATACAGTCAACTTCAAGATACCAAGAGGAGATGGTACAAATATGCGACAGGTGGAGAGGCAGCCACAGAGAAAGTAACATAAGAGTCATGGGCAGTGATTTCTTAGTAGGGTGAAAGGATAGGTAGGCCCAAAGTAACTTCTGCAAAATCTGTTTCTTACTTCCCTTCTCTCAGAAACTCAGACCAAGTGCTGATTTGCCCTAAAACCAGTACAATTAATTGAAAACATTTCTAGATGATCCTAATATGTGAGTACTTTCTTCCTGACCTGTCCAAACTCTAGCTTAAACATTCATCACCAAACTGCTGGATACTTATTAGAATATCTAAGTGCTTCTGTGGTAATTGTTACAGCTATGGGCTGATTAACAGAAGGCTAACCCCACGAGCCACAGGTGAGCAAAAATAGATGTCTTCATCTTCTACTCCACCCACAACACCAAAACAGAACCAGAGGCAACAGACTAATAATACCATATATATGTATACAATATCCTCACTCAAGAAGAAATTGTCAGGCAAGTGGCTCACTGGTAGAGTGTGACCCTAGCACACCTAAGGCAATATCCAGTATGTGAGGAAAAAGATACAAAAGAAATTATCTACATATCTGGAATAGAACATCTTATGTAATGAAAGAAATTTAGGGCTTTCCCTATCTTTAAATATGAACATATTAAATATATGATTGATCTACAAAGAAAATGAAGCCTCTAATTGTTATTTTTTTTATTAAGCCCCACATTTCTATTCCTTATTTAGCAAAAACTACAAGATTTCACCTATATCTGGGTTTTCCTCTACCTCCTGGATATCCAGCTGGGCTACACTTTCCAGGATGTTTTCCACGTTGGTGTGGACATATTACTAAATTTTCGCCAAAGAGATATGAGTGAGCGTGACATGAGCTGCATCCAGAGCCTCCATTTCCTCTCTGTGTCCATTAGCTAAAGGAAGAGGGTTGTTATGAACTTAATTAAAGGTGAATCTCATTAAAAAAGCCTAGGTCCTTGGATACCTGCATTGAGGAACAACCCACCAACCCTCCAGACCCAGTGTTTTGACATGAGTGACAAATAACATTTCATTATATCAAGGCATTCATGTTGGGTTATTTATTTTAAAAGTAGAACCAATTTAACAATATTCATTGAAAGGAGAAACAACAGAGAATTTTATCCTTTTTTTTTTCCAGTAAGTTTCAGGAGTTTCATTATGTAGAACTAATAATTTGGAGCTAAACATTTCATTCTCACCTTGACCTTTTTCAAGCTCTGAGTCAATGCCCAGGAAAGACTAAAGGGTAAATAACTTGATGCACTTAACAGTTTTTTGATGGAATGCAAAGCAGGAAGCATGGTAATCTTTCATGGTTGAATGATGTCTTTCTCCAAAGAGGTATGCATCTTGTATTTATTCCACAAGTGTCACCATCCTTATGGTCCTTGCCAGGTAGAATATTTTTCTAATTCAACTTTCTTTGGAATGAGAGAACCAGTACACAGTTCCATGAGCACTTACGGGTGTTCCTTGATAATTATATAATCATACAAATTTTAAGTTTGATAGGCCTAGACTATGAAATATGGAAATTCAGCTTAATTATGTACTGTATATGTGTGTGTGCTGGTAGCAGAGTCATAGAAAGTGTGTAGAATTCTGCCCATTCTCTTGAAGACAGTTCTACAGTCATAAACTCCTACTCCTCAACCCATAGGAAATGTGAGAAAAAGAAATAGACATTCTCCATCCCCTGTCTCTGCTTCCAGCTGGGTTTTCCACATGGTTATTAGAATAAATATATCTGCAAACAACAAGCCAGTGCATACATCACAATGTGCATAATGTTCTATGTGCACATGTGAGTGTTGTTGTTGTTAGGTGCCGTCGAGTCGGTATCCAACTCATAGCCACACTCATAAGGTTTTCAATGGCTGACTATTTCGGGATTGCCTTGGGAGTAGATTGCCAGGCCCTTCTCTCATTTTTGCAGTACTGGGAATTGAACTCGGGACCTTAGAGACTGCAGTGCAGTGCTGTACCAACTGAGCTAAATCCCAGCCCACATGTGAGTGTATACACCTGTAAACTGTAGGGGTAGCCATGTATCCATTCTGGGAGAAGTATAAAGAAGAGCAGGGAAATAGCAATGTGTATATGAATACCCACCCAATTTCTGGCCTTTTATAACAAATGGCTGGTATAATCCAATACAATGCTATCATTGATATTATTAATTAGGATGAGCCATGCTATTTGGTAAACTTTTATTATATTTTATTATGAACAAGAATGTTTAGATTTTTCAGTATTAATAATGACATTCTTGAGAACTTAATGGTCCACAAAGAAATTTGCTTAAACATTATTTAAAAGCAGAGTTTTTTTGTGCCTTGTCCAGCATCCACTTGGCCCCCTTCTGAATGAGAGCAAGGCAGTAAACAGTTCCATGCACTTACTCTGCCACCATCCCTCCTCAATACCAAGCACCAACTTCTCTCCACTTTTCTGCCATAGGACTTTCTCTAAAGGCAATAACACAGTCATAGTCAGGAAGGGTGAGGTAGGGTAAGGGACCAATTCCCCTGGCATGACAGAGAACCCTTCACCAATGAGATGCAGGCATTAGTACATGGATGCCCGGCAGTTCCATGTTTTGGAAAGAAAATTGTGAGGTAGATTCCCCATGTTGTTGTTGTTGTTAGGTGCTGTCGAGTTGAGTCCGACTCATAGAGACCCTATGTACAGCAGATCGAAACACTTGCCGATTCTGTGCCAGGCAAACGATCTTATTTTTGTTTAAGCCCATTGTTGCAGACACTGTGTCAATCCATCTGGTGGAGGGTTTTCCTCTTTTGCATTGACCTGCCACTCTTCCAAACATGATGTCCTTCTCCAGGGATTGTTCTCTCCTGACTACATGTCCAAAATATGTAAGACGCAGTCTGGCCATTCTTGCTTCCAAGGAGCACTCTGGTTGTACTACTTCTAGGACAGATTTGTTGGTTCTTTTGGCAGTCCACGGTATATTCAATAGACATCTCCTGCACCACAATTCAAAAGCATCAATTCTTTTTCTGTCTCTCTTATTCAATGTCCAGCTTTCACAACCATATGATGCCACTGAAAATACCATGGCATGAGTCAGACGCACCTTCGTCTTCAATGTGACATCTTTGCTTTTCAATACTCTAAAGAGATCTTTTGCCACAGCTTTTCCCCATATGGTTGTTAAAAAGGTTCCCAGTGATATTAAGACCTCATTTCCCACCGTAAAAACCAATCAACAGTATATCTCTATTGTCTTTTCTGCCTCTTTGTCTCCTTTTACTCTATCAAGAATGCTTCCAAGAATCAGCTGCCAATAAACTACCTGTATCAAAGTCCTGGACTCAGGTGCTGAGGTAGGATAGCCTGACTGAGGCAACACATTTAATCCCCACTACTAGAAGGCCCTATATATAAGGATATGTACCATTTAAACATTTGCTGCTTAAAAGAAAGAGGCACAAGGTGAATTGGGGAAACCCATGGTCCATCTGCTGGAGGCCTAGAAGGTGCCAGTTACAGGACTGAGCATTATGACTTAGTCATATACCTTTCAAGGACTAAAATTGCAGCTGAACTCAGACATGTAAGACATTTGCCTTCTAAAGAGTTTTGATATTGTAGAAAAGCTATGAAGCAAAGTTATACATTTCACCTGCAGAATCTCCTATACTAATTTTAATAAGCCATGTTTAAAAAGTTAATTGTCATTAGGTGCCACTGAGCCAGGTCCAACTCATAGCAACCCTGATAGGGTTTTCCATGGCTGATTGTTGCAGGAGTGGGTTGCCAGGGCCTTCTCCCATTTTTACAGTGCTGGTGATCGAACCAAAATGAGAAAGAAGGAACAACTGTAACATCCATTAGTAATTGTAACATACAATATATACAGTATGAATCAAGGAAAATTAGAAATTGTCAAAAGGCAAATTGAGTGCATAAACATCAACATTCTAGGCATCAGTGAGCCAAAATGTACTGGCATGGGCCATCTTGAATCACATAATCATGCGGTTTACTATGCTGAGAATGACAGATTAAAGAGAAATAGAGTTGCATTCATCATGAAAAAAGACATTTCAAGATCTGTCCTGAAATATGATGCTGTCAGTAATAGAATAATGTCCATACACCTACAAGGAAGTCCAGTTAATATGACTATTATTCAAATTTACTCACACACCACTAAGGCCAAAAATGAAGATAGGGAGCATTTTTATCAATTTCTACAATCTGAAATAGATCAAACATGCAATCAGGATGTACTGATAATTACTGGTGACTAGAATGAAAAAGGTGGAAACAAAGAAGACGGCCAAGCAGTCAGAAAATATGGCCAAGATGACAGAAATGATGCTGATAAAATTTTGTAAGACCAACTACCTTTTTATTGCAAATACACTTTATCACCAACATAAATGGCAACTATAAACATGGAACTCACCAGATGGAACATTGTTGTTGCTGTTGTTAGGCCGAGTCTGTGTCTGATTAATAGCAATCCTATGTACAACAGACCTGCAGCCATGACACTGTGGCATCCAAATCCCATCAACTCTTGGAAGCTGAGTAGGATCCGGCCTGATTAGTACTTAGATGGGAGACTGCCTGGGAACACAGGTGCTGCAGGCTTGGGAGAAGGACCCAGGAACCTGCTCCCAAAAATTAATCTGCCATTGAAAACCCTATGAATAGCAGAGAAGTAATAATAATACTGTTTTGCCTGTTGTGTGTAGGGTCATATGAGTCAGATACTGACTCGACCGCACTTAACAACAACAACGACATGCACAACAGATGAAGCACTATTTTCAGTGTTTCTCTGCTATTCATAGGGTTTTCAATGGCTGATTATTTTTTGAGAGTGGCTTGCCAAGTCCTTCTCCCAAGCCTACAGCACCTGGTGTTCCCAAGGTGGTCTCACATCCAAGTACTAACCAGGCCTGACCCTCCTTAGCTTCCTAGATCTGAAGGGATCAAATGTCACAGTGGTCCATACAGGAACCAAATTGACTACGTTTATGAAAAAGGAGGCTAGAAAACCTCAATATCAAAAGTCAGAATAAGACCAGGTGCTGATTGTGGATCAAACTATCAATTACTCATATGCAGGTTCAAACTGAAACTGAAAAAAATTAGAATTAGTGTATGAGAGCCAAGGTATGATCTTGAGTATATCCAACCTTAGCTCAGAAATAACCTGAAGAACAGACTTGATGCATGAGACAATAATGAATGAAGACCAGAGGAGTTGTGGCATGACATGAAAGAAGTCATTTTTGAGGAAAGCAAAAGGTTATTAAAAAGACAGGTAAAAAGAAAAGACCAAATTACATATCAAAAGAGATTCTGAAATTTGCCCTTAAATGTTGAGCAGCTAACATAAAAGGAATACATAATGAAGTCAAAGAACTAAACAGAAGATTTCAAAGGGCAACTCTTTTGAGAAGACAAATTCAAGTATTATAATGATATGTGCAAAGACCTGGAAATAGAAAACCAGCAGGGAAGAATACACTCTGTTTTTCTCAAACTTAAGGAATTGTAGAAAAGATTCAATCCTCGAATGTCAATAGTGAAGGATTCTAAAGGGAAAATATTAACCAATGCAGGAAACATCAAAAGAAAGTGGAAGGAATACACAGAGTCTCTGTAACAAAAAGAATTGGTGGATGACTAACCATTTCAAGAGACTGTATATGATCAGGAACAAATGGTACTGAAGGATGAAATGGGAAGCTGCCTTGAAGGAATTGGTGAGTCACAAGGCTCCAGGAGTTGATTGAATACCAATAGAAACATTTCAACAAACAAATACAGCACTGGAGTTGCTCACTTGTTTAAGCCAAGAGATTTGTAAAATAACTACCTTGCCAACTGACAGGAAGAGATCCATATTTGTGCCTATTCCCAAGAAAGGGGATCCTACTGAATGTAGAAATTATAGAACAATATCATTAATATCATATGCAAGTAAAATTTTGCTAAAGATCATTCAAAAGAGACTGCAGCAATATTTAGACAGGGAACTGCTGGAAAATCAAGCTAGATTCAGAAGAAGATGTGAAATCAGGAACATCATTGCTGATGTCAGATGGATATTGGCCAAAAGCAGAGAATACCAAAAGATATCTATGTTTTATTGTCTATGCAAAGGAATTTGACTGTGTGGATAACAAAAAGTTGTGGATTACATTGTGAAGAATGGGAATACCAGAGCACTTAATTGTACTCATGAGAAATCTGTACATGGACCAAGAGGTAGTCACTCAAACAGAACAAAGAAACATTGTTTGGCTTAAAGTCAGGAAAGGTGTGCATCAGGGCTGTATCCTTTCGCTATACCTCTGCAATCTCTATGCTGAGTAAATAATCCAAGAATTTGGACTTAATGAAGAAGAATGTGGCATCATGATTGGAGGAAGACTCATTAACAACCTACATTATGCAGATGACACAATTTGGAAGGCTGAAATTGAAGAGGATTTGAAATCTTCACTGATGAAGATCAAAGAACACAGCATTCATTATGGATTGAGGCTCAACATCAACAAAACAAAAATTCTTACAACTAGGTCAGTATACAACTTCATGTTAAATGGAGGAAAGATTGAGGTTGTTCAAGGTTTTGCTTTACTTGGCTCTACAATCAACACCCACAGAAGCAGCAGTCATGAAATCAAAAGATGCATTGCATTAGGAAAACCTGTTGCAAAAGACCCCTTTAAAGTACTAGAAAGTAAAGATGTCATGTTGAAGATGGTGTGCCTGACTCATGCCATGGTATTTGCAGTTGCATCATATGAAAGTCAGACATTGAATAAGGGAAAGAGAAGAATTGATGCTTTTGAATTATGGTGCTGGAAACAAATATTAAATATACTATGGACTGCCAAAAGAACCAACATCCCTGTCCTAGAGGAAATGCCAGTAGAGTGCTCCTTGGAAGCAAGGATGGCTAGACTACATCTTACATATTTTGGACCTGTTGTCAGGAGGGACCAATCCCTGGAGAAGGACATCATGTTTGAGAGAGTGGCAGGTCAACAGAAAAACAGAAGACCCTCCACTGGATGTATTGACACAGTGGTTGCAACAATGAGCTTAAACATAAAAAAGATCTAGTGCCTGGCACAGAATCAGGGAGTATTTTGTTCGGTTGTACATAAGGTCGCTGTGAGTCAGACTCAACTCGATAGCATCTAACAACAATAACAATTTAATAGAAATTATCAAATTAATGTGACTTGAATGGAAAAATAGTAGTTTTCATATCTGTTCTCCCTTAGATCATCATTACCTTTCTAAGAATTTCCTCACATTTTAAAAATCTAAGTTTCCTACACCCCCAACTTTCTCAATTAAAACCAGGAACAGAATTTTAAAAGCTTTCAGACAGCCATACTCCAAATCACAAAACCCAGATAGCAAAACATACACAATTTATTTTTGACCCACTTATTACATGCAGTTCAAATGACTCTTTGGTTTTATTAGTCATTTTATCCTTAACTAAATAAAGATGCAATGCAAAAAATTGTATGATATAAATAGAAGCAATAGTCAACAACATGGCCACAAATAAGAAGGTAACAGAAATCAGAAGAGAGAATTTTGTAAGATCAAACTGGCTTTCATATGCACCTGAATAACCTGAGTTAGTTTCTAGATTGTATCACAAACTAAAACTTAATGATGACAGAACAATGGCAGGGAATCATATGACCTCTTTTCAGAAGCCAAAAAAAGTATGTAGGACAGACAGGAAAGATTTCTATGATGTAATTATAATAAAATCTAGCATTTATTGCCTACCTACCATGTGCCAAATAACATACTAGGCATTTTACAAACATCATCTCCAATCCCCACAGTAACATTGCAACTTATTTGCCATTACCCTTATTTTAGAGATGAGAAATCTGAAGCTAAGGAAGATTATTTAACTTTCATAAGGCAACACAGTGAGTTAGTTGTGATCCCAGAGTTCAATTCAAATCTCTCTGACTCCAAAGTCCATGATTCTTCCTTACTTTATGTTATATTTACTATACATAACATTTAATATATTACTTGATGTGACAAATTCTTATTGTCTAGTTTATGTGAAGCAATACTACATAAAACAGCTATTTACTAATTTGGTGCTAGTGAAAAATGTGACAATTGAAGCAATATATGATCCATCTTTAGATAGACAGCAACTTAGGAGGAATTTGGCACCATATTTCATTGGTCGATTTCAACAAATAGTAAGGAATAATCAACTTCACATATAATTTATTAAACACTCTTTTTTTATTTATTTATTTATTTTTTGTGGGGGTTGAGCCGAGGGCCTCATGCTTGCATGCTCTGCAAGTGCTTTACCACTGAGCTGAACCCTCAGCCACTTTTTTACTTTTTTGAGACAGGGTCTCGCTAAGTTACACAGACTGCCTCTGGTCTCAAACTTGCGATCTTCCTGCCTCTGCCTCCCAAGCCGCTGCGATTACAGGCGTGCGCCACCACACCTGGCTATTTATTAAACACTCTTAAAACACTTTTCCATTCATTATTTACTTTTCACATGCACACTATCTCAGATAAAAATAGATATGTTCAACAGATAATGAAAGTGAGGCCCAGTAAGCTTATGTCTCTCTCATAACTTCATAAAATGTGTCCGTGCCAGGGGAAATAAATCCAATGTCTCCTTATTCATAGTTTGATCCACTAAGCAACACTTCAAAATAGCCAAATGTGAATAAAAAAGATTTTATCATTACAGAAAATCAGGAAGTTATAATTCTTCTACTTTTTGACTTAATATAATAAATTAATATCCTATGTTGTGTTTAAAAAGCACAAAGGGACAGGAAAAGTGATTCGAATATTTCTGCTTTATAGGCTATATTACTTAACTGGAAGATTGCCAGCTATTGACACAGCATTGGTAGGTAACAAACTACAGAGTTCAATGGCAAACGACAATTAGAATGTTAAGTTCAGAAAGCTGTAGGTCAGCTACACTGCTCCGTTCATCTCTTGTTCTTCCTGGACTAAAAATCTACTGGGAGGATATTCTTTTCACCACGAGGGCAGAGGGTAGGAATCTGAGTGGAGGCAGTGATCCTTCCTAAGAGCGAGGCTTGGCAAGATTGCACTGTCCCTTCCATCGACTTAACGTCAGCCAAAGCAGCAGGGCATAGTGGTGCATGATCCTAATCCCAGCGACTCAGGAGGCTGAGGCAGGAAGATTGAAAGTTCGAAGCCACAGGCAGCCTACATAACTTAGTGAGGTGCTGTCCCAAGATACAACATAGAAAATAGTCCGGGAGTGCAGCTCAGTGGTAAAGCACTTGCAAAGTTTGTGCAAGGTCCTGGATTCAACCTCCAAGTATCCCAAAACAAAAATAAAAAACAAACAAAAAATTAGCCAAAGCAAATCACACAGTCAAGACTAACATCATTGAGTTGGAAGGAAAAGTACATAGCAAAGGATATAGAGATGAAGGGGCATTTGGAACAATAGTACAGTGTAGTGCAACTGGTAGTTAATATAAACAATCACATTCAACTTATTTTTACCAAGCATACAACATGCCAAACACTAGGGATATAGTAGTGAACCAGGCAAAAAAAAAATCTCTGCTCTTTTTTCCCTTTATTAATAAATGTTAGTGGGGTACAGAGAAATAAGGCTTTTGCTATTTCCATTGTACAACTATTATATCACTTTTAGTTACATTTTCATCAACTTACATTATGTATAGAACCCTTTGATTAATATGTAGTAAAAATTGTATACAGTTATGGCTTATATATACCTATTTTTCCCATGTATTCATGTAGTTGCATTATATAATTTGAGATTATCCTCTCCCTTTTTATCTCTCTGCATTATTTTCCCTCCTCATTCCCCTTTCCACCTTTGCTCCTCCTTAATATTCTCCTTCCCCCTTCTTTCTACTCTGCTTATATTTTCCCTTCTTAGATAAGCCTGATTTTTCATTTTTATATATCTACATGTATATGGGGCTGGGATTTAGCTCAGTTGGTAGAGCACTGTGCTGCAGTCTCTGATGTCCTGAGTTCAATTCCCAGCACCACAAAAATGGGAGAAGGGCCTGGCAACCCACTCCCAAGGCAATCCCGAGACAGTCAGCCATTGAAAACCCTATGAGGGTTGCTCTGAGTTGGATACCAACTCAAAGGCACCTAACAACAACAACAACAACAACAACATGTATATATTTTTTATATTTTCTTCTTCCTTTAAGTTAGATTTATCTCCCAGATATAAGTGAGAAAATATGGTATTTCTCTTTTGGGTCCTGAGTTCCTTCACATAAGATGATATTCTCCAGTTCCATCTGTTTTGCTGCAAATGACATTATTCCATTCTTTTTCATTGCCAGGTAATATTCCATGGTATATATGTACCACAAAATTTTAATCCATTTTTCTGCTGATGGACATCTTGGTTTGTTCTAAATCCTTGCAATTTTGAAGAGTGGTGCATTAAATATGGAAGTTCAGATGTCCCTGTGGTATGATGACTTATCTTCCTTAGGGTATATTCCCAGGAATGGAATAACTAGCTCACATGGCAGTTCTATTCTTAGTTTCCTAAGGTATCTCCATATTGATTTCCAGAGTGGTTGAACTAATTTACAGTCCCAACAGCAGTGTAAAAGAGTTCCTTTTTTTCTGCATCCTCAACTGCACTTGTTATTATTTGTTTTGGTGATCTTGGTAAATCTCTGCTCTTATGAAGGTTTCCATAGTGCATGTGCCCATATGTGACCAAAAATTATGTTAAAACTATGTCTATTTTTGTTAATTTTGGAGTACACTTCATGTGTTTAGTGGTCTGCATCCTAACATATTTTATTATGCAGTATTTAAATGATGAAGATAGAAATTAGGTTAAATATATAGTAATTGCAGAATATACTTCTGAAGTTTCAGTGTAACTATATTTCTAATTTCTTATGATTTACCTCATAAAATGAGTCCTTTTAAAAATTACAGTTACTTTACTCTCACCTACATTTTAATTCCAGATAAGTAGGAATTTATTTGGAAAAAGTAGATATTCTCTGAAATATGGTGTTTTTAAAAAAGCTGAGATAGCTTTAACAAAATTTACTTGAGCAAGGAAATGTTTAGGGCAGCACTATAAGCAAAGATAGTTCAGAATGCCCCACCCCACCTCTTGTACAGGTTATATTTATAGCCATAGAGAAGGAAGTAACATATACAGACAACCTGACCATATACAGTCAGCGTTTGCCCTCTATGGTCATTTTTTCTTTTCATTACTTGAGGGTTGAACCTAGGGCCTTGCACATATTTTGCAGGTGTTTACCACTAGGCTGCACCCTCTGCCCAGTTTTTATTTTTTATTTTGAATCAGTGTCTCACTAAGTTATACAGGTTGCCTGTTGCCTCGAACTTGGATCTTCCTGCCTTGGCTTCCCGAGTTACTAGTATAACATGCCCAGTTACTAGTATAACACCCCTACACCCAGCTATATGGTCGTGTTTTGACAGCTCTCAGTCCCTGATTTGAAGAAAGTTCAACTGCTCTGATTGCTCAGGTTACAGGTTGTTTACATCACCCTGGGTTATAGTTCACTGTATAGGGAAGCTGCCTTAGATCAAACTTTATCTCACACACAGAAACTAGTTCAGCCAAAACTTAATTTAACAGTGGTGAGTATACGATGCAATTAGAAAATGCACAAAATCAGGAAAACAGCATGCTTTTATTGATGAAATACATGAGGATGATATAATCATTTTCATTTTCCCCACACCCTTTGGTGTTTTTATCCCATAATCTCTTATTCTCCGACATAAACTGTCATTGCTGTCATTTCCCCATTGACCAGCACAAATGCTGCAATATTGTAGGTGCTATATAGATATTGCCTGCAGCTGTACCACTGTGGCATCTGATCCTGTCAGATCTCAGTAGTCAAGCAGGGTCGAGTCTGGTTTGTACTTGGATGGGAGACCACCTGGGAACACCAGGTGCCGTAGGCTTGGGAGATGGACTGAGCATCCAACTCTCAAAAACCAATTTGCCATTGAAAACCCTATGAATAACAGAGAAGCACTGACAATAGTGTTTGCCTGTTGTACATAGGGTAGCTATGAGTCAGATACTAATGCAGTGGCACCTAACAACAACGACAACATAGACATTTATTGAATCAATGCAAGAATAAATACATGACTCAATGAATGAAAGAACCAATGGAAAGACACAGAAGCCTAGTGACTCCACAGGCTGCCACAGGTTTCTGTAGCATAAGCCGGTTAGATGTTGGTGGGACACATTTCTCTACAGAGGCATCAGGTGACCACTAAGGAAATTCCCATGGGTCAGATGGCAGCCCTCTAGGTAACTCCCATTTCTTGGTGTTCTATAGCTGATACACTTTTACTATCATGAGGCATGTGGACTCACAATAAGTCCCTAAGGTTGCATCTCCCAGGCTTCTCCAAACCGCACTCTTTTCAGCCTTTGAGAGCGACTACAGGGTCCTACTCTCTTCCATGCCACTGGTGACTGTGACCATTCTTTTT
The DNA here is from genome assembly GCA_007922755.1 of Pedetes capensis. Lineage (NCBI taxonomy): Eukaryota > Metazoa > Chordata > Mammalia > Rodentia > Pedetidae > Pedetes > Pedetes capensis. The sequence goes on along the minus strand of VMDO01002941.1, from coordinate 122,701 downwards.
TATTTCCTGTCTACATTTGCCTTTCTTTTCTTCCAGGGAAATCCTACATTTCTGCAATACAAACATCTTTTATGAAGTCTTCTTTCAGCCCTCAGTGGTAAATAACCTCACACTCCCAAAGTGGCTTGCACATAGGATAGTCTGACCTGTATAACATTCTGCTATGATTACCAATCTTATGATAGTTCCTATATTTAGCAGATAATTAAATATCTGCTAAAAAATTGGTTATACTAAGTTTACCCAATTGGCTAAAGAATTGTCAGCAATTTAACGTAACTCTGAATATAAAGCCACATATTTTAGAACACTGTCCTAGACCTAGTATGGCCTTTTTCAGGTCTTCTCAAAGCTTTCCCTCAATCCCCTCATCTCACATTCTGACTTCATTGCATTGACAGGCATTTGTTTTTAAATCAGGGAAACAACAAAACAAACAGAAGAGCAGATTAACATGAAATATGCAAAATTCTGAGTTCTTGTTTGAAGGATTACATTTATGGCCCTTAATCCAGTATACAAATTATAGGACTTTAGGATGCTCATCGATGTTTGTGTTTGATTAAGACACAACTATATATTTAAGAGCTGGCAAGACTCTTGATCCAGGCTGTGATTGCAGCAGTAATTAGGCATTTTAACACATATTAGTGTACAATCAGCCATTGAAACCCCAATGAGAGTCGCTTGAGTCTGACCTGACTGGATGGCACTCAGCAACAAAAAGCAAAAGTGTAAACAGTTATGTAAAATCCATACCGATGTTAGAAACACAACTGTTATGGATCAATTGAAATATTACAAGGTGGGTTTTTGCAGGTGTCTGAAAAAATGCTGAGGAGCCACTGGAAAAATTAATTGTTCCTTCAAAATGACCTAGGCTAACAGAGGTGAATCCAAGGGGATTGTTTTTCCAACATTATAAATGGGGGGAGCAATTGAGAAATCAGGGGATTCAGGGGGAAGGGGCTCTTTTCTAAATCCACCGTGGTCTTATTATGCAGTGCACACATCTGGAAACGTTCAGTGCCTTGGTGGATCAAGTTCCACCATCACTCACCAGAATTAGAAGGTCTCAAAAATAAACTAGGCAAGTCTGAAATGCTACATCAAAAAGTTATTTATCATGTTGATGTAGCCACTACTAAACTCTACCATCCTCCACGAACCTGTAAATATCAATGAGCAGCTCCGACACTGCAAGCCCCTCATGCATAGTAAAAAAAAGTATAGACTCTGAGATAAACACCTTGATTTCCTATCTCTTCCTATCTCTGGGATGTTGGACAAGTTATTTCACCCTGCCAGACCTCATTTTTCTCATCTGTATCATGGACATAATATCTACCTCACAGGCAATATGTTGGTAATGAAATGAAATTATGTATGTATGTAATTATATATGCAATTATATTTTATATGTATCACACACACACACAAACACACATGGGTGCATAGCCAAAATTACAAGGTAGGATCCAGATGTCATGAGTGATATGGATAGTGCAAGAATATCACCAGCAAGAGGCGTTAAAATAATCTGTTATTCTGTTTTTCTATCCCTCTGTATTTTGTTCTATATGCAAAGAATACAATTCCCCATTGCTTCTCTCAGTTTGCCATGCTATAGATGCTACCAGTAAGAGTTAAATTAGGACTATCTCAGTTCACTATCACTGTCCAATGGCACAGAATCAGTGGGGTCAGAAGCAGTACTTGGAGACCAAATATGAGCTCCCCAATGGCCAACATTGGTCACTAGTCTTGCTGCCCTTGCTGGGAGAGAGATAGAGACAGTGTAACCCTGCCATCTGTTGACCTGGCAGCATATTGTGCTGCTTCTGGTCTGAGCTAAGGGCTCTCAAAACTTGGAAAGGGGGTTGAAAGACCAGTATTGACAAGAAACAATTACTAACTTTATTCAGTACACTCTAGCTACACTCCTGCGCTTTAACTGTTCTATGCAGGCTGGTGGAACGTGGATTTCAGGAACATATTCCCCAATAGTTCTTTTAGTTCTACCCACTCCATTCCACCCGAATACCAATACCATCATTAAAACAGCCATCTGCACTTCTCTGGGGACACATTCAATAGATTTTTGAAGGTAAATCATATGAACAAAGAAGAATAACTCCAATACATGTCACTAGAAATAAAGGGCTCCCTATAGGGCATGTGGCATTTTTAACTTGATATGCCAGGTCTCTTGTCAAATACACGATATTGATCAAAACTAAAAATACTGTGTTAGTAGAATCTGCAGCTCTGGTTCTAAGATACCTGTCACGAATGTATTAATAATTAAGACTACTAAAGTGACAACAAAAATTCACATCTGATTAGATATTAAATCATATCCTAGAGCAGAAGCTGTGTTCTTTTAGAAAAAGAAATCAAGAAATCATCATTATTTCCCATTTCTAAGCAGGACTGTGTAAATTTTAGATGGTCTCCAATCTATCCCATTTTTCAAGATCTCTAGAAATTCTGATCTCACAATCTCCTTTGGTTGGCATACCACAATGGCTCAGTTTCTGCAAACCATCAGATTTCCTTAGTATCCTCCTGTCCTGAGTGACAACTGACATTGGTTAACCAACCCTCACCTAGGAGAGCTCCTTTAATCTTTAAGACAAGTACTAAATTTGACCTTCATGAACGTGCTCTGAAAATTCTCTTGGTTTTATTTTGCTGTGGGTTTTTGTTGTTGTTACTGTTGTTTATCTACTTTTGGAAAACTGATCTGTTCTTATTTATATTTAAAAGATGCATGCTAAACAATGAACAATGTGCTAAGTAATGATACTTCCAATGTAGTGTGTAAGACAGCTTATAAGCAGATACTCAGGGGTATAATTTGTGGAACTTTAATTTTTTTTTTCTGTATGTCCATGTAATCTCCACTTTAAAGACACCTTTTTATCTAATGAAAGAAACTTACTTTTGTTCCGGAAAACTCAAGCCTTATTCTCAGTCACCTCAATATTGGCTCTGTCTCTTTAGGGTGTTTACAGACCTATCAATACTCTCTTTCTTTCTATAATGTCATTAAAATCCCAGGCAGATTTCTAAGAAATCAAGCATCCTCCATCTCCTGCAAGTTCTCAGTGAGAAGCAAGGCTCCCTTTTTATCTTTGTCATTGTTTCTGAATTTTGCTCCATGGAATACTGTTCATGTGTCAACCACTTCTCCTTGATGACAAAATACCTAAGAAAATAATTTAAGGATGGAGGGCTCATAATCTCCAGCACTCTAATCTCTAGCAGTCTCAGTTCATGGTGACTTGGCCCTATCACCGTGAACACCCTCTCACCAGAACACCAGGGAGGATTTGAAGAAGCAAAGCTGCTTACCTATGTTAGCCAGGAAGAGGAGAGAGGAAAAGTCCCGGGATAAGATACCCCTTCAAAGCCATGCCCCAGTGGCCCACTTTCTCCAACCAGGCCTTGCCTCCCAATAGTCTATTCAGGTATGAACTCATCTGTAGATTAAATCAAGCCTTTTACCCACGCGGCTTTGTAAGGCATTTTTGGATTTAAATCATAACAATCCGGGTGCCCACATGGCTCCTGCTGCTCAGCATCTACTAGTCTCTCTGCATCTCCATTCCTCAAGGCCTGGGCTCCTTCATTTTCACCAGCCCTCTGGGCAGTGTTCATGTTCTAGTTTTTTATATCTCTCCTGCTTTTGCACCTCCCTCTCAGAAAGCACAGAAACTTAGCTATTATCTCCTATACCTTTATCTAAATGGCTTCAGGGAAGGGGAGGAGCCGAATCCAGACCATTTGTAGGATCTTGGCAGCCAGTTTTCTGTTTTCCCTGCTGTTTTGCTGCCTAGTGCCATGGAGGACTTCCCCAAAGGGGTTCTGTCTGGGTCTATGTCACATCCACTCCATTGCAGGAACCACACCAAAGCAGCCAAAAGGTCTGTCATGGTTTGATATAAAATGAACCCCAAAGATCATGTGCTCTAATGTTTGATCCTCAGCTGATGGTGGTGTTTGTGGACATCATGGAATTTGGGGAGGTGGGATTCAGCTTTGCAGAAGTGGTCACTGGGAGTGGACCTCTGGAGGGTTTTACCTAGACCCATCACTCAAGAAACAACTTGCCTCCTGCCCCTAAGATGCTGTGAGGTCATCTACCACTGGCCCAGATGCCACCACCATGCCTGATCTACCACCATTATGCACTGATCCTCTAACTGTGAGCTTCCTATAAACCTTTTCCTCCATAAGTTTGAGTTGGTTTTTCTGCTACAGCAACAACAGCTGACTAATAAATGGCCCTTTCTCTAAAAACTTATCTAAGTGGTCTTTAGAGGGTCAAGCTAAGTTCTCAGAAGCAACTCTTCCCAAAAGAAAAGTATTTCTGTAGCCCAAAGGTTTCATTAATCAGCTTCTTCACTGACTTACTTTTCAAACAATTTTTTAAGGCTTTGTTATTCAGTGTGTGGACAAGTGACTAGCTTGAATCATTACTCTTGTTAGAAATGTAGACTCTCAGGTCCAATAATCTCAGACCTTTGCAAGACTCTCAGGAGATTGGTACTCTCGTTCAAGTTTGGGAACCTCTGCTAGTGAAGGTGCAAACTACTGCCAAGCTGGGAACTTAAGCTTTACTCCAAAATGGCTGTCCCTAGCAAGACAAGATTTGCTCACAAGGTAGTTTTCTCTACTAAGAATTTCCAGAGGACTTTTTTGCAACTAAATGCCAAGAGTTTGTATTCTTTTAACTTTCTCTGATCTTTTGTGTCCTGTACTCCACTCAGTCACTGTCCCTGGAAGGAATGAGTGGCACTGACTCAATGGAAGAGAGGAAGGTAGGAAATTTGGAAAGGAAGTGGAAGGTAAACCAAATTATTACTAAATTTTATATCACCACCCAATCCAAACAGTAATGAAATAGTTCCTTACAGAAGCACACACACACTGGTGAGATTCCTAACTCTACCAGCCTGCAAAGTATTTGAAATTAAGGTATTATTGTTGTTGCCATTGAGTTGAGTTCAACTCCTCGTGACACTCATAGAGTTTTCATTGGCTAATTGTCTCGGAATTGTTTTAGGAGTGGACCACCATATCTTCCTACCTTTTTTTTTTTTTTTTTTGGCAGTAATCTTCTTACCATTTTTGCGGTGCTGGGGATCAAACCTGGGTCCTCAAGGAGTGTGGAACAGCACTCTACCAACTGAGCTGAAGGTAATATAGGTCAATAAAATCCTGATTTTTTTACATTTATAATCACATGTCTTTCCTGGATCTTCTCGTACTTTTATCTTCGTATATACATAATTTCTATTACTTTAATCTCCAGACATATTCCACTTATACACTGACCAAGAAAATTACGTTAGTCCTCCCTAAATAATGAAATCCATCACAGGATGTCACCTGTTTCTGACAGAGCATCCTCTATTTCTGTTCTTGAGAAATTTTTGAAATTGGATCTCAGGAACTAGCACATACTTTTAAAAATTTTCCTTTTACATCAAAATGCATATATGTAAATGCCACAATGAAAAGCATGTCAGAACAAATCACATTAAGGTGTACATTTAAAAAAAATTTCCTTTTAATGAATAAGAAAAAAGGGGCTAAAGACATGTTCTGACAACTTGCATTTCAGTGGCCAAGTACTTGAAGCAAGAGCAGCTCACTGCTTATAGCCAGACACTATAATGGGGTATTTTGTGGAGAATTAAAAACATATACAAGGCCCAACATAGCTCTAGGAACATTTCTTTCTGGTATCCTGAACATCCCTGAAAAATCATTAAGGATATTATAATAAATATCTTTATTTATTTATTTTTGGGAAAAATGCTATGTATTCATAATTTCATGCAGCACCTTTTTCAGGTAAGGTTTGAAGAAACTACAGGATTTACAATCACAGCATCTTGATGATGGAAAGGAAGGGGACATGGTCACTTCTCTTTGAAAGCCAAGGACACTGCTAATGGGAAGACTGAAGTCCAGACCTCTGCCATGCCCCCTGGAACGAAGGTAAACATATATCCCAGTGTGATTTTTTACTTTTATTTTCCCTCTCAAAAGTTCCTGTTTTGACAATAAATAATATGGTCACCCTTTCTAGAGCCTACTGCAATTCTCTCCCAAGGTTCTCCTCTCGTGAATCTGTGCAAACTGCTGACAGCCAAGTTCCCTAATGTTGCCAAAGCATCCACCCCCTCGGCAGAGTGGACCTCTTTCCTGCAGGACTATTCCACTGCTTCACAAATGCACATTATTACCCCTAATAAACTTCCCACAATTTGCCAGATTTTATGGAGTGATAAAGCCTTTCTTTGAAACACCTAACTTGCTTTTCAGTTAGGAGCAAAAAAAAGAAAAAAACAGTTGTTCCCTTGGTAAACACATCTTCTATATGATGGCAAGTGAGAAATTGCCCCTGTTTCTCCCTTCCCCACCTAATTTTTGTAACCTTGAAGCATTTAGAAAACTCTGTCCAAGAATATTACTCTATGAAGAAAAAAAACATCATCTCAAAATTATTAAAATCTCTGTGGGAATTCATGATTAATTTTAAGGCCTGGCAGATTAAAATACATTATTATGTACACTCTAGTGCATCCTTTCAGATATTTTCAGAATCTGATTTTGCTCTCTTGATACACACCAATGACTCTACATGTATCTAGTAGATTGCAAGGAATAGATTAGCATTAAAGAGGCAGTATTGTGTTGTTAGGTTGTTATATGTAACTTGTGCTCATACATTAAGAAAAATGTACCTGGCATTCCCTTGGACATGGCCAGGCCTCTTTAAAAAAGAGAGTGAGTGAGAGAATCACTAACATTTGGTGACAATACACTTGTGGCAGCAGTTCTAAAATTCTGACCTTGGGAGGATTCACTGATGTTTTTATCCAGTTCCCAGACAGAAAACGAACCACAACAGCAGGCTACAAAATGGAAGGCAGGCATAAATTTTCAGAAGCTGTCAAATTTCCTACTCCTATTCACAAAAGAATTGTCCTTTTGGCTTTTCCTAGGGAAGACACCATTGCAGCTGTAACAAGTATTTGCCTCCAGCTTCCTTTTCTGTGTTAAGGACAAATGGTAACACCTATGAGATGAAACTAAGTAAAACTCCGTACAAACCTTCTCACGGGTCACTTTGTTGTTGTTGTTAGGTGCCATCGAGTCGTGTCCGATTCATAGTGACCCTCGTAGGGTTTTCAATGACTGATTGTTTTGGGATTGCCTTTTGAAATGCTCTTTATGCATATCTGCATGTTCACACTCACAGACACACATAAACATATTTATTCACTATTCTAAGAGCCATTTCAGGGTGGTTGTGTGTTCATTCTAGTATTTTGTAAAATACATAGTTTGCAAAAAGGTGCTTGGGGATGGTGACCTGCAATTGATTGTCTATTCCCACACATCAGTTTTAATCTTCTTTATTCAGGCTGCCAGGTTACCATTGAGTCCTAACAGACCTAAAGCATCTCCTCGCGTTTTTATCTTTCTCATATCTCACCTTCAGGTATAATTCTTCTAAGTAACATATTAAGAGAGTCTCCACATAACCTTTAAATAATTTTTTGGCTATATTTAGAAGAAAAGAAAGCACCTTAAGCCATGAAAATAAGTGATTAGCCTAGAGAGTGTGGCATCATGGCGGACATCCCACAGGACTCTCTGGGTAGGTCTGTCTTTGAGGAGACATTTCTCCCCACATAACCAGTAAGAAAACTAGCAGAGATAAAACTAACCTCAGAGAGGGGATTTTACATTCATCAGCTCATGTCTGCTCTGCAAATCAGGTGAGATTAAAACCATCTTTCAAATCTGAAGCAGGAATTCAGCAAGAAGCTCACAAGGCAGCTAAGCACAGAGGTGCCCTTCCTGGACTCTCCCCTGTGGGGATGTGGCTGTGGCAGAGCAGCTCTCAAGGAGACACCACTGGCTCCAGGGTCAGCCTAGGCTTGGGTGGCAGCCCAGAAAGCAGGGGCGGAAGAGAGCCTCTGCCAAACCACTGGCCCCACTGACGGCTTATCATTCACTATCCCAAGGCAAGGACAGAGCTTCTGAGGTCCTGCCACAATGAAAAAGGGAAAGATTTTATCAGCTTCTCATAAAGTAAATTCCCAATGAATATTGGATGGTATCTGATAAATATACATATATACATTGTGTACATAGGGAGAGAGGGGAGAGACAGGTATATGTGTGGCCTGTGTATGAGAGAGAAGGAAAGAGAAAAGAAAGAAAAAAGAAAGAAGAAAAAGAGAGAGAAAAAAGAAAAATGAAAGAAAAAAGAAAACAAAAGAAGAGAAAGAAAGAAAGAAAGAAAGAAAGAAAAAGAAAAGAAGAAAAGGAGAAAAGAAGGAAGGGAGAAGGAAGGAAGGCAGGCCAGCCGACCAGCCAGCCAGAGAAAATATTCAATATTCAATATATATATTCTATATATATATATATATATATATTCAAATATATGAATGAATCAAATATATGAATGAATATATATATATTCAAAATATTATATATATACATATATATATATTTGGATCTAACCCAGGCCTTGGAGAATGCTAGGCAAGCACTCTACCTCTGAGCTACATCCTGCAGCCAAAATTTTAAATAAACTTTACGTGAATTTTTAGAAAATAGTGAAGCCAAACAAAGCCCAGTTTATGTCCTGTCTCTAGTAATTGCCTACATGTGACTTTGTGCAAGCCACACAGCCTCCCTGAAACCTGATTTCCACTCAGGTAAGATATAATAATATTTGCATGGTGTCTATGAAATTCAATACATAAAATATCTGGAGTACCAGGATGTCAATAAATTTTAACTGGCTTCCTTTCTCCTTCATTGTTGACAACATAAAGCATGAAAGAGGGAACCTTGATGTCACATGCAGAGTACATTTTCTATTTCAAAGGATAAAAAGAAAAGACAGGGCTACCATGACAAAAATGAACTAAATATAAAGCAAGAAGGGCTGGTCCTAGGGCCCATAACCAAAGAAAGAAATAGGAAATCAACACTGTAAAGACCAAGAGTTCTACTAGCCATAGAACTAGAATTGGTCTGAGATATTCCACATTCAAATCAGGTGTAACTGAGCAAAAGATCTCCAAGGTTGTATCCCGGGAGATAAGGTCAAAAGCGCCAACCTGCAGCCTCAGTACTATGTATTTAGATAAGTCATAACCGATCATGTGATCTAGAGATAATATTGAAGTGTAAAGTCTCTGTAGCTGCACTCCTCTCTCAGAAAGAGTCATTTGTCTTCTTATTTTTTGCTTGATTGAGTTGCCCTGCTCCTCAGTAGATGGAAGAGGGCAGTGAGCAGCAAAGCTTAGTCTACTTACCTATCCACAAGTGTGTGGCCTGGAAAATGAAGGGTTCAAAAATAATCACCCTGGGGATGGGAAGCAGAAACTTTTCAGAGATTTGGTAAAGAACCCAAGGGCAGCTGCAGTGGTGTTCTATGCAATTTGGGATGTTTTGAGGAAGTTGTATGGTTTGTTTTCACAATGAATCTCCCTGGCTACCCCCAGGCATATCAGTGTTAACAATAATAATATTCATGATAGCTACTAGCTATTACATGTTTTTGTCTACAGTCATTCCACCCAGGTGTCCAATCTTGTCAGATCTTGAAAGCTAAGCAGAGTCAGGCCTGGTTAGTCCTTGAATAGTAGACTGCCTGGAAATACCAGGTGCTGTAGGCTTGGGAGAAGCCCACTCCCAAAAAACAATCAGCCACTGAAAACCCTATGAATAGCAGAGAAGCACTGACATAGTGCTGGGCATGGCACAATGTCAGGGAATGTTTTGTTCTGCTGTCCATAGGGTTGCTATGAGTCGGACCCAACTTTATGGCATCTACTAACAACATTAAATGTTTACCAAGTACATTAGTCCAAGCTCTTTAAATACACTAATCTTTACCACATATCAAAGAAACAGGTGAGATTTTGTTCTTATTTTACAGGTGAGGGAATGGAAGCACAAAGAGGCTAATTTTTCCAAAATGACCTGTCCAGCATGTTGTTGTTGTTAGGTGCCATCCAGTCGGTATCCAACACATAGCGACCCTCATAGGGTTTTCAATGGCTGACTGTTTCAGGATTGCCTTGGGAGTGGATTGCCAGGCCCTTCTCCCATTTTTGCAGTGCTGGGAATCAAACTCAGGACCTCAGAGACTGCAGCGCAGCGCTCTACCATCTGAGCTAAATCCCAGCCCCTAGCCAGCATGTTAAGGAGTTGGAATTCAAAGCCAAGTAGTGTAATTCCAGAATTTCTGTCCTTTGTCACTAGAAAATGGCTTTGAATTCTGCAGTCTGCTGTTTTTTCATTTCTAATAAGACAAAATATGAAGATGAGAGAAAGATGGCCCAGTTTTATTCAGATCAGAGGACTTGTAGTAATAGGTAACAGCCAGTGTGCTTCATTTATAATGAGCCAGACACTATGCAGAACACTTTCTATGCCACTTAGCCAACCCTCCCAATAATCCACACAGTAGTCTCTAGGACTATACACTTATTTTCAGTGAGGAAGCTGACTTTCCAAAGGTTCAATAATTTGCCTGGTATCAACTCTAAGTGAGGTATACCTGTAGCTTTCTATTCCTGGTTTGGAGTTGTTTCAATTCTTGGCTTCAGGCAGGTGTTGGTAGCAGACCCCATTATCCAGAGAGCCCAAGGAAAACTGGTGAAACTGGGAGGGGAAAAAACTACTAGAGACAGCTGTGTTGAATGGGAGCTTCCCTCAAATGGTGGGCTCGCTCACCAGAAGAAACACCTCAAACCATATGAGCAAGTGCCTATGAGATGCCATGATGGACTTGGCAACTCATGGAACTTAGAAGCCCCCTGGACATGCCTATGGAGTCGTTCCACCCACCCCTGCCTCTCTCTCTCTCTCAATCTCTCTCTCTCTCTCTCTCTCTCTCTCTCTCACACACACACACACACGTACAAACACACACATACACACACATGCACACCCCTCCCTCAGTGTTGAGCTCGATCTCTGTCTAACACACAAGTATTATAATGCAGGGCAAAAAGGGAAGGCTAAAATTCAGGCTCCTGTTTGTGCTAGAGTTTCAATTTTCACAATAGTATTATATAATTCATATAACAGGTTTGGACCATGTTGAGTTCAAGTCCAAATACATTAAGATTCTAGCTTATGGTCAGGGATAAAACCCTATCTTGATTTCCTAAAATATCACAGTGGAGTGGGCACTGAATTCCAAATGTCCTACAGTATTAATTCCCCTTTGTATTGGAGGCAGCTTAGCCAGCAGCTTTGGGCAGATCTCTGAGTAGGATAAAGAGGGAGAGGAAAAAGGGGTGATTACTGGGGCATGAACTGAGAGAACTCATCCATTCATAAAAGGATTCCATAGTCAACACGTAAAAGGGTCTCTTTGTAAATTTGTCACTTATTTTTTTCCCTTCCCTTGACACAAGAGTTTTCAGTTTTAAGCAGTGGGAAAACCGGGAAAAAAAATCATTAAATTCAAGAACAAAGTAAATTACAGGAAAAGCAATAAGTTTGGTCATTGGCTAAAGAATTGGAATAGAAGTATCTGTCACTGACACCCTCTGCTAGAGAATTTATTAATTTATTCATCCTTTTATTCACAAATATTTACTAAGCAGGCACAAAGATAGGAATAGGAGATATAGTGTAAACAAAAAAGACAATGTCTTTGGTTTTATGGAGTTTATATTGTGCTAATAGAGAAAATCAATAAATTGGTGCATGTTCAAAATAACTCATAAGTGTTATGAAAGAAAGTAGCAGAAATGGGAGTCATACCTTGGGACTATATTTAATTGAGTAGCTAGATTTTTAAAAATCAGATTTTAAAAAATCACATAAAAAAGCAGATATTCCCATTCAATTAAACATTTTTTTCAAAAAGTGTCCAGCACTGTGCTAGGCGTGGATGCATTCCCGGTTTTGATTGCTATGCAGTCAAGATGGGGAGATGGGAAGAAAGACAGAATCATTACAATACCCTGAGATGGCTGCTTAGCATGTAATAAGAGAAGTCGTCAACAAAGTGACAGTAAGGCCAGGCTCTGAAGGATGAGTAAAAAGACAACAAATGGTAATGAGCCTGGAAAGAATCTTAGACCAATACAAGGAAGAGACAAGACACACACGTCTGCTGAGGAAAATACATTTTATCCTGCTGGAAGTTAAAGAGACTTTTAAGCAAGGGAAGGATTCCAGTTTGCCAATGTTTGAGAGATACCACCATGAGGGAATGGATTGCATTGAGCAGGATAGAACTGGGAAACTAGGGAATTAGGTCTCAGGAGAGAGGCCCTTCAGTCCTCATTCCACCCCACTATAACCCCAATGGGGTCTAAAGTGGGGCATTGGCTGGAGAAGAAAGTACATGGATGCCCCAGCCCTGGCTCAGAGGTAGGAGCCACTGTGACCACTGCTGGTGGGCCATCTCTACAGATTGGGGTGCAAGGAGGACACCCCTTCCCAAGCTGGCAGGTGTGAAAACTGTGCAAAGGAAGGACAGAGGTGGGGGCAGTCCCTTCCCCGTAAGACTGAGCTTACATCCCCAAATCACTGCATGACTCCAAACTGTACACATACAAACAGGAGGAAGTGTCCCCACCTGCAGCTTTCTAAGTGCTTTTGCCTTTGTCAAATAAAAAAAGGACTCCAACTTGTAATAAAAGACACCTATGTCATTAAGGATCCAATGAGGAGAGCTTCCTCTTCCTCTACACATATATGTTGTTGTTGTTGGTTGCCATTGAGTCAATCCCACTCATAGAAGAACCACCCAATGTTGTGCCATGAACACAATATTTTTATGTTTGAGCCCAATGTTGCAGCCACTATGTTTCTTCCCATTTTGAGTCACACCACATCAGCAAAAAGAGGTCCCAGGGGCTTCATTCCATTCCTATCACTAAAGTCAACTCTACTTTGAGGAGGCATCACTTCCCCCTTCATCTCTTAAATGCCTTCCAACCTAGAGAGCTCATTTTTCAACACTATACATGACAGTGCTTCTCTACTATTCATAGGGTTTTCAATGTCTAATTGTTTTGGGAATGGACTGCCATGTAGGGAAAAATTGGGAGAAAATTGGCAAAAACTCCCAAACTGGGAAAACAGCTTTTGAATACCTGGTTTATGAATTAGAAATCTAGGGAAAATGAAAGTAACTTGGTTGCACGTTTGTACAAAACCCTTCCCGATTGGACAATTGGACTGAAAGCTGATTGGCTTAGGTCATCCCGTGGGATGCACTGTGGCAGCTTGATCCTTTTAGGCCCTTTTTAGACCCTTCTTCGCCTTTTGCTCACACCATCAGCTAAGCAAGACCTTCTCGCCCGTTCCTGCCCGACCACCGATGAAGAAACAGCTTTCCTGCTCTCCCCTGGATCTTTGGTGAGGAAAGAATGCTCTCCCATTGTAATCATAAATAAGGAAAGAAACCTGCTCTCCATCTGATCACTGACAAAGCAACAGCTGTCTCCTCGTGACCACTGAGATGACCAACACAGGTGTTTACCCCTGGAAGGCAAAAGCACCTGAGGCTTTTTCTTTCTCCCATCTCCTCTGGGGTCCTGAGGGCCGTAGGAGTCTGTGCCCCTCACCCGAGGGTCCCAAGTGAATTGTGTTTAGTATCTGTGTATGCAACAGCACCGCCTATCCATACTGCCAGGTGCATGCCCCACACTGCCCCACACATGGGGCCCAACACTGCCAGGTTCTTCTCCCTAGTCTGTCTTAGTCTAGAAACTCAGTTGAAACCTGTCTACCATGGTTGGCCTAGTTTTCAGCAGCACAGCAGCACACAAGCCCCCAGAACATGACAAGCGGACAGACAAGTGGGGAAGACATGTAGCCCTCCTAAAATTGAATTTCAATTTGACCAAATAATTCTGAGCTGTGCCTGAGTAGCAAAGTAAACATGCCATCAGGATTGGAGAGTTTATGGGTCATCTTCATCAACCTTAAGTAGTAATGGGCCCAATGCCAATGTAATTATTTATTTTTTAAAACTGTATTTGGAAGAAGTACTCTTTTTAAACTTGCAGCTGTCCTTGGTTTGGTATTGTGTCACTTCCTATGTGAAAACTTCAGGTGTAACTTTCAGCCTTTGCTGCCTTTGTCTGTCACAGACGATCTAGCACCCTGGCATGTCAAGCAGGGCCTTACAACAAGAGGCCTTATCAACCAGCAGGAAGAAGATGTATTTTTAATTGGCAAAGATGACATGAAAAATAAAATCAAAGTTTCCCAAATGCAGTGTTGGGAGAATATCCACTCCCTTTTCCACATTCTAATTCCTAACCTTTTCTTCTTTTCTATAAAGGCATTTCCTTTGATGCTCTTCTCACTACCCTACCCCTTAATAATGTCCATGGTTAAAAAAAAGAAAAAAAAAAGAAAAAAAGAAAAAATTATTCTCAGTTTTGTGATAGGACACTTGTTTTGTCCTGCAGAGAAAAAGCAGCACACTGATCACAAATCCAGGGAACATGATTGTCATATTTTTTATAACTTTGGAGTCAACAGCGCTCCTTAGAAACTTTGGAAACGTTTACATACTAGGAAATTGGATGCAACCTCCCCCTTGGGAAGCCAAAAGCTAGGAACACTTCCCTAGAGCATCCTGTGTGCTCTGAGACTCTCATATTTTCCCCTGAAACATGAATTATGATTTTCCCCTCATGTAATTATTTTCCTTTAATAGTTTTTCTGCTTTCTAGTTCTATGCTCATCTCTTCCCTCTACCTCAGAGAAGATGTTCCCGGATCGAGATCACACAAGTGAGAAACTGTTACCTAGTAAACTACCGTCATGGAAAAGATGGAGAGGGGAATGAAAATGGTTTCTCTCTTGTTTTTAAGGATGAGCTGTTGGTAGCATCTAATGGAGGATACAACCACCCAACTCCTCGTGTCAACAGAGTCACTCCAGTTTACCCGTTGTCAGAGGTGATAAACCCAAGAGCAAAAAAGAACAAGTCATAAGGTGTTCTTGTCATGCAGCTGAAGATTTTTAAAACACATTAACTGTAATTTTTAGGTAGTCAGAATTTAGTGAACCATTAAAAGTGACCCAGTTCACTGAACCAGACTGAACTGAACAGATGGAATTCCACCCTCCCCATACTTGAGTGACTACTGGAACAATGAGAGTCTTTAGTCAATTCCCTCCTCTCAGATGCTTACCTCAGCTAGGCAAACACGTGGGGATGCTTTGGTCACTTTTACATTTGGCCATTCTCTTCTGTCAGCTGGAAGCTGCTCCCCAGAATGTGCTGAATTTATGGGACAGAGCATGGTGATTTACAATCTGTTTAAATGTTGTCTTTTTTTTCTCCTGAATTTGACTTTGCATGTGAGAATCCAAAGTCCTCATTTTTTTTCCCATTTCAGAACCTGTGTCAAATTTTATAGCACTCTTCCTTCCTTCCTTCCTTCCTTCCTATTCATTCTTCCCACAAGCATAAAACATACACATGAGACAGATAATACCTCCACTGTTCCTTTTCTGTTGCTCACGGCCTTCCAGGCACATCTAATTAGGGATACTTTGAAAATTAAACATCTATTTTCAACCTCTCTAGTGCAAAAAATATGGAGCTGATGAACTTTCTCATGAATCATAGAATGGCCTCCCTATGCATCAAAATCTCCCAGTAACACTGGCAATCTGTCTTCTATTATTTAAAAATCCCAAATATTCAAAAGAAAATATAATGCAAGGGTTGGAAAATGAAAATGAAGGGCCTCTCGGAGCCCCTAGGCAATGAGGAATCAGTGAGAATATCTCACAGAAAGAGATACATAAAAGGTTAAAATTGTGGCAAAATAAGAATAAAACCCAGAGACCAAAACAGAGCCATCTGTATCTACACAGACTTTAGAAAAATAGAGATTAGAGAGGTTTCATTATGCTGGCTCTCACGTGACTAGGGAAGCTGTAAAACAAACTGTGTTACGGTCTCGGGATGAGGTCTTAGAAGTGGAACCAGAATGGGTGCGCATTTGTTTATTTTAGTCTGTATCAGCTTTAAGTGTTAATTAACATAGTGCACTGTATTATCTCAGTGTCGATGGAGCAGAGAGCGCACCCATGTTGTCCCCGGTTCAGCCCCCATGTAGCTGCCATGGGTGGTTCTATTTGGCCTTCTGGCTTCAGTATAGGGCAGGGAGAGACAAACTTTATAGCCAAAGCTGAGCCTGGTTCTGATTTGGGGAATGGCCAGGCAATTAACCCCTGTCTGTCAGCTCACTCATCTGCAGAATGAGAGTGTTAATCTGCTCATTATGACCCTGGGGTGGCTCACTGTTCCATTCTGATCAGAAACTAGGTCGACACCAGCCAAAGCAAAGGTTCATGTTCAGGCTTCTTAGCAGTTTTCTTCCCCCTTACCAATCCTGAGGTCTCCAGTCTCTCCAGTCTTCTCTGCCACCTGCCCATTGCTCATGCAGATAATAAAGGAAGTGGCTGTGAATGGATGTGTGCAGTCTGACTCCATATTCTATGTTCCCATTCAGTCAGAGTGGCCAGAGAACTTGAGAATGGCAACCTTGTTCCTGGGTTATCTGTTAAATATACACATGCAACTAATCTTTCCCTTAGTATTGTCCATTACTAAGTATTAATTCATCAGTTACTGTACCAAGCACCTACTACGTGTCAGTCAGTATGGTGACAAAAAGATGAATAAGGCAATCTTTTCCTTAAAAGAATTCCAAGGGTGATAAGTAGGAATAAAAGGAAGACCCTCAACTAGATGAATCAACACAGTGGCTGCAACAATGGGCTTAAACATAAAAAAGATCAGGTGTGTGGCACAGTGTCAGATAGCAGCTCTGTTCTGTTGTACATAGGGTTGCTATGAATTGGATCCATCTCAACAGCACCTAACAATAACTACAAGAGTGATCAAACACATGCGGAAGTAACGGCAATGTAATAATGATGCAATGGGTATGTTCAATGGTTTGCACTACTTGGTATCGGTGCAACTGCAAATGAGAAAAAAATGCTTCTGCCAAACAGTTGAAATTCAATAATGATTATTTTTAGTGTCTCTTCTGCCTTTTATGATTAAGGAAGCCCTTTGGCAAGGAGTTTACTGAATGGGACGAGTGAGGGTGTTCTTTTTGCAATTATCTTTGTGTCCTTGCCTTGCATGGTCACAAGTGCAGCATTGCGGATGTCATCTGGAATTTCCTCATCATTCTCGAGCTTCGAGATGAGAGCGAGGAGCCATAGGGTGCGTTTTCCTCAGCCGATTTGAAGATTTCAGCAGGGATTCTACCAGCTCCAGATGCCTTGTTGTTTTTCATCTGCTTGATGGCTTTCCTCACCTCATAAAAAGTTGTAGGGATTTTAACATTGCCACTGATTGGGAGTTGTGGGATGGAGTTGAAAACACTCCCACTGATAAAATAATTTCTACCAAAGACCTTGAAATGCTCTTTTCAATGTATGTTGACATTTTCTCTCTCACTGAGCACTTTTCAAGCACCCTTATCTATTTGATAGCTCTGTGCCACCAAACTTAGTCCATGAGGGTGTTGAATTGACTTTGCCATGCCACCCCACCATCTGCCCTGCATGTTGAAGGGCTCCTTGAATCGCTACCTTCACTTATAGATGTAGCAGTGTCTTCCATTTGGGATCAGTGACAATGTCAAATGCCAAAAGACTAAAAGCGAAAAAAGTCATAGCAAATTTACAATCAGATTGTTAGAAGATTAATGATTTGCACCTATTAAATAATGTTTAAGAAAGCCAGGGCCTTGAGGGGTAAACTACCATATTGAGGCCCTTGCAATGTGAATGTTGGGTCAAAAGTTGTGCATTAATTCACAAAGGAATCCACTGTTTAGACTGGAAAATCTGTTCTCACAGCAAATTGAATCCGGAGCATTGTAATCTTGCAGAAAATCATCCTGAGAAATTGGCTTTCCCTTTTCTCTGAGTAGATGTCTCTTTTCTACTTATAGGAACTTGTTTAGATAATACCTTCAAAGTTTGTCATGGGAGTCATATAGCCCCAGCATTGTTTGAGTGCTCTTATCTTTTACCTCCAAGACTGCCTATTCAAAGGATATCATTGGGCATAATGATCTCATGCAAAAGTTTTCTGCCCCTTTTTAATACAGGACAAGTATCACAGGTATGGAGTTACAATTATCTTTGCCATGAAATGTTAGAGCTGGAAAGAGTCCATCACTCTGGTTTTATTAGTGGGAAAGTGAATCCAGAAGAAATGAAGTGATGGTTATCTTTGGGTTGCATCGCTGGATGGTGCTAGAAGCTGTTCTAAAATTCAATGTTTTTAGGGCAAGGATCTCCCAACCACAATATTCTCTCTCTCTCTCAACAATATTACCATCTAATAAGGAATTAAATCCTAATCTTATATTTTCTCTAATTTCTCTCATAAGCAACAAACTCAAGAAGCAGAAACTTGTTATTATTAGTCTTCATAATTTTTCAGAGCCCTTACTCTATATCAGTTTTCCCGCAGCTATACACCACTGTGAGGTCGGATCCTGTCAGATCTCGGAAGCTAAGCAGGGTCGGGCCTGGTTTATACTTGGATGAGAGACAGTCTGGGAATACCAGGTGTTGTAGGCTTAGGAGAAGGACCTGGCAACCCACTCCCAAAAAACAGTCTGCTATTGAAAACCCTCTGAGTAGCAGAGAAGCATGACAATAGTGTTTCACCTGTTGTACATAGAATCGCTATGACTTGACATCAACTTAATAGTACCTAATAACAACAAGCCTGCAGGTGTAGCCCTGTGGCATCCGATCCCGTCAGATCTCAGAAGCTAAGCAGGGTCGGGCCTGGTTAGTACCTGGATGGGAGACCGCCTGGGAACACCAGAAGCTGTAGGCTTGGGAGAAGGACCTGGCAACCCCCTCCCAAAAATCAATCTGCCATTGAAAACCCTATGAACAGCAGAGAAGCACTGACAATAGTGTTTCCCC
>VMDO01002941.1:0-103590 GCA_007922755.1 Pedetes capensis | reverse complement strand
CAACAAATCTATATCGATTAGGTATAAGCAAACCATGAATAGTTCATTTAGGCAGTCAACAATATAAAACTTTGTAGTCAAATACTATAGCATTAATGTTAATAATACTCCTTGATCATCTCAATGTATGTTTGGACACCAAAGAGAATACGTAAGAAAAAGTTTATTTTAAAAGGAAGAACAATCATAAAAACAACAAATGTTTTGTTGCTATTTCTAACAATGAAAAGAATTCCAGGAATTCCAGGAATAAACCATGAGGTATATAACCTGCCAGATGTCCCTAAGGTATAGACATGGTTCACATGTGGCAGTCTCAAAGAAGCAGAGCCAAGAGAGGGTTATAATTGATGATCTTCAAAAACATTGGAGCTGGTTTAAAGGTTTTTACTGGGCCTTGAATGCATTAACTATGAATGATTTTTGTACATTCCTAGTGAGAAAATCACATTAATGCTGCTGTGGAATTCCAAAGACAGCATGGAGCATAAAATTCCATCCTTGAGTTGCTTAAAAGGGAAACGGGACTCACATGTATCAGAGGAGTGAAAGTGAGGCTCAAGTTACTACAATGAAGCTAGCCATGGTTGTGGTCACCTCTAATCCCAGCAAGTTGGGAGGCAGAGGCAAGAAGATCAAGAGTTCATAGCCAGAGGCAGTCTATGCAATTTAGCAAGACTCTGTCTCAAAATAAAATAATTTAAAATGGGCTGTGGGGGGAGCCCAGGGTAAGTACTTGGAAAGTATGTGTGAGGCTCTACGTTTAACCCTCAAGGGCTAAAAAAAAATAAAAGTTATTATAATAGAGAATACAAAATACTTGCCTTTTGGAGGCAAGATCTCAACTTTGTGCAAAGAATAGAGAGTCTTATTCTTGGTACTTAGTCTTGGCCTCCTTTCTTCACACTCCATTTAGTAAATTAGAGCCCTGTCACTATCCTGCCAACATATCTCCCTGTCTTCCATAGCCTGACCCACCTCCACTCATTCATTCATGTATTCATTTAGCAGATGTTTAGTAACCTCTGCTATGTACTAGGTCTATGCTTGATAATTTAATGAGATAGAGAAAGTCTTTACCCTAGGAAATATTTAAAGTCCAGTGGAAAAAGAAAAAGGTGATGATAATACAGTAATCATGGTGTGAGCATGTGCTGCTAAACCATATACAGTCCAAACTAGGTGAAGTAAAAACACAATACCTAATGTGAAGCCATGGAGATAGAGAGAAATGCACTTTTGATAGATTTTTAAGGAATTAATAATGGAGAAATGGTGAAAGACTACTTGAGAATAACATAAGTATGGCCATACAAAGGCCTTATATGCTGACCTTAGAAATTTATTTTGAAACACATTTGATCATAAGACAAAGTTGTTGTTAGGTGCTTTTGAGTTTGTGTCTGACACATAGTGACCCTATGTACAATAGGTGAAACACTATTGTCAGTGCTTCTCTGCTGTTCATAGGGTTTTCAATGGTGGATTGATTTGGGGAGAGGGTTGCTAGGTCCTTCTCCCAAGTCTGCAGCACCTGGTGTTCCCAGGCTGTCTCCAATCCAAGCACTAACCAGGTCAGACCCTGCTTAACTTTGGAGATCTGACAGGATCAGATGCCACAGAAGTATAGCTGCAGGCTCCTCATTTTTAGGGCCCCCAAAAGCCTAACAGGTTATACTCTTCCTCCCTTGAACTGGTCTGAGGGGATCAGTCGCCACAGGGCTGCAGCTACAGGCAAGACAAGGTTAAATTATACTTAAGAGGCTCCCAATTGTTAATTTTTAAGACAATCAGAAAAATATATATTTTATACATTGGTCTAAGTAATTAGGGAAATAAGACTTGTGGAGCTTCTTATGTTAAGGTTATTTTATAAATCTACAAAATTTTCAAATAAAAAACTAAAGTCACATGTTGTATGATTATACACACTGTATGTATTAAACACTGTGCGATATGGGAAAACAAAAGATATTTATTTTGAAGCCAATGAGGCAAGATCCTCTTCAGTACTCTTAATATCACTAAAGGGAGAGGAGATGAAATCTAAACAACCCATCTCCACAACATCTTATTATTATCGATCCCATGTAGAGTATCAGAAGAATGTTCAGGAAGATTATTCACGTTAGAGTCTCACCTTCTATGGCAATATACACAGCTTCTGTCATGTATATTTGCACCAAGTTTCAGGGACTCTTCTTCAGGAAACTTAGCACCTAGTCTTCGCCCTACATACACAGCAATTCTCACGTTCCCCAGGAGTAGTTATGTTCCTTTGTATCCCTTTTCTACTTCATGGATAAAAAGCAGAAAAAAAGAAAACTATCCTCAAAGGTCTGCCCTCAAGCAGGGTATTCCACCCAAGGTGACTGCCATCTAGCATCTCCTTGGGAATTGTTTTTTTTTTTTTTTAACAAAGTTAATGAGTTTATGAAATAGAGATAAAAGACAATAGATTCGTTAGATTTCGTTGCAAGCACTCAGAGAGAAGGACAAGCATTTAAGAAAAGAATAATAGTACCCATCATGTGAAATGTTGTGGAAGTCCCCATGAGTGGAGTCCTGGTGTACTCTGGGAGCCATGCTGGGGCTTCCCCTTCATCAAGTGGGGCTGTCACAGAAGTGGGATAGAAGAGCCCAAAACTGTCTCCATACACCGGAAGGAGGGCTCTGCATGCTTGACAAATCAGTGCATCCTCTTGGCTGTGTTTCTGGGAGTTCAAGAATGTGGGTTGATGTGCCCTAGGGCCCAGGAGCTGGCCTGGGAGTGCACTGACACAGGGGGAAATAGGTGGGATGACCCAAGTGCTGCCATGGTTTCAACTGACTCTGCAAAATCTGAAATTAGATTCAGGCCATGGCTTGGAAACAACAGCAGCCCCCTAAAAGTATCACCGCATGGAAGAAAAAGAGAACCTTGTAAGCTGATATTTCTTATTTGTGTTGTCTCTAGACCCAGATCAACATGGAATTGCTGGGCAGAGTGAGAACGTGTGTGGCCCAGAGGAAGGAAGGCATAGCCAGCAGGGCTTCTTTCACCACACTAAATCCTCTTCTAGTGTTCCCTGAATTCACCAGCTAGGTCTCCAGCATGCTTCCTTAGTGCACATTGGAAGCAACTAGGGAGCTTACAAAGCCAAACCTGGACAGCTGCTCCCACTACAGACCCACAGAATCAGAATCCCTGCGATTCAGATCCAGGCATTTATTCATCTTCTTCTAAAATGCCCCCGAAGGTGATTTTTCACATGCACTCAGACCTCAAAAACAAATCCTGCATGGCACAACCACTGATGAGTGAGGTTCAGCTCGAGGGCAGACTGACTTCTACTGTGACAGCAATTGGAAATATCAGCTGCCATTTCACTCTCAGAGCAGATGCCAAACTGCCACAGCCAAACTCCAAAGCACCACAGCTAGGGATACCACCCAGGACCTGTGTAATGACACCTCTGACCTCCCTCCCTCCAACCTCTGGGATTAAGCAAAGATAAGCTTCAGGGAGGAAGAGCTGTGAAAAGAACGTCTTCACTCTGAAACAGAAGAATGGCACAAGCATGAGAATTGTCCCTGCTGGTTTCAAGGTTAAACAGAGATCAACTCCTAAGTTCCTATTGCCCAGGTTTAGCATCTAAGAAAACACTTTGTCATCAGTCAAGATTAAAACCTCAGCTCCAAAGACTTACTCTGCTACATGGCTATGAGGATCAGCCTGTTTGAATGGGCTTCCAGGCCTCTGAAAAGGCCCACCCCCACATATCTGTCAGCTTGTCATGCCTTGGAACTTGTATGTTGCTATAATGCTGAAAGCTATGCCACCAGTATCTCAGATACCAGTAGGGCCATCCATGGTGGACAGGTTTCAGCTGAGCTTCCAGACTAAGACAGACTAAACAGAAGGACCCAGCAGCCCACTCCTGAAACAATCAACCATTGAAAACCCTATGAGTAACAGAGAAGCATTGTCAAATGTAGCACCAGAAAATGAGTCCCCCAGGCTGGAAGGCATTCAAAAAATGACTGGGGAGGAGTTGCCTCCTCAAAGTAGAGTCAACCTTAATGACAGAATTGGAGTAAAACCCATGGAACTTCCTTTTGCTGATATGGCACTACTCAAAATGAGAATAAATATAGTGTCTGCAACATTGGGCTCAAATGTAAAAAGATCATATGCACAGCATAGTGTTGGATAATGTTTTGTTCTGTTCTACATAGGGTCACTATGAGTCAGATGCAACTTGACATTACCCAACAACTAAAATAGGCCCAGGCATACATGCCTCAGATCCAAGGTAAAGTGCAGTGATATAGGCAAATGGCCAGCACAAAACTGACATCTCTGTCCTACTCCAATAAGGAAATAAAAAATAATTAAGGCTAAGCCAAGGCCTCAAGAAATCTCCAACTTAAATAGAAACCTAAGGCAAAAATATGTGAAATGTTCAAGTCCTCTAAAAAGTGGTGAGTCATTTATTATAGGTTCCGGCAGCACCAAAAGATGCTTAATTGCCAACATGGTAGCAAAATTTGGTGAGTTCAGGGGAGGAAGAGCATAACCTGTTAGGCTTTTGGGGCCCCTAAAAATAAGGAGCCTTCAGCTGTACTCCCATAGTGTCTGATCCCATCAGATCTCCTAAGCTAAGCAGGGTTGGGCCTGGTTAGTACTTGGATGGGAGACTGCTTGAGAACACCAGGTGGTAGGGAGCAGGCTAGGGAGAAGGATCTGGTAATCCACTCCCAAAAAACAATCAGCCATTGAAAACCCTATGAATAGCAGAGAAGCACTGACAATAGTGTTTCATCTTTTGGACATATGGTTGCTATGTGTCAGACACCAACTCGACGGCACCTAACAACAACAACAAATATGAGGGAGCATTTACGGAGAAGAGTGGATTTACTGCAACCTTTAAGGGATGTATGGAGTTTGGATTAGCTAAGAGGAAAGAGGAGGGCTTTACTGATAAAAAGAATCTGGAGAATCTGGGCAAAGGGCTACTAATGATTGTTGCTGTTGTTAGGTAACATTGAGTCGTAAATGACTGATGTTGTTGTTGTTGTTGTTAGGTGCCATCAAGTCGGTATCTGACTCATAGCGACCCTCTGTACAGCAGGGGAAACACTATTGTCAGTGCTTCTCTGCTGTTCATAGGATTTTCAATGGCAGATTGATTTTTGGGAGGGAGTTGCCAGGTCCTTCTCCCAAGCCTACAGCTTCTGGTGTTCCCAGGCGGTCTCCCATCCAGGTACTAACCAGGCCCGACCCTGCTTAGCTTCCGAGATCTGACGGGATCGGATGCCACAGGGCTATGGCTGCAGGCAAATGACTGATAGCAACCCTATATACAAAGAGGAAACACTACTGGACATAGTGCCATGCCTGGCACTATATCAGTGCTTCTCCTCTATTCATAAAGTTTTCAATGGCTGATTCTTTTTTGGGAGTGGGCTGCCAGGTCCTTCTCCTAAGCTTACAGCACCTGGTCTTCCCAGGTGGTCTCCCATCCAAGCGCTAACCAGGCCTGACACTGCTTAGCTTCCAAGACCTGAAAGTTCAGACACCACACTGGTATAGCTGTAGGCATTAGTGATTAAGAAGCCTATCTTTTAGTTTTTTGTTTTCTGATACATCATTAGGGAACAACCTCTCTTTGGTGCATGTTGTCTCCATTTGATACATCAGATATATTTCATCCCTTTTTTTTTTCACATCACCATTATTTTGACTTGGCCTACCTGGGTCAGCCCTGAAGGGTTGTAATAGACCTCAGTCTGTGGCAGTTGTAGGTGTGGGGAGTAGTCAGATCACATCATTCTTTACCCCTCCAGGATAGTTTAGGGTACTTATTGAAGAGAGAAGGCAGGAGGTCTTTGGTACTCCAGCTTATGCCTTGTTGTTATTGTTAGGTGATACTGAGTCGTGTCTGATTCATAGTGATCCTCACAGGGTTTTCAGGAGCTGATTGCTTCAGGATTGCCTTGGGAGTGGATTGCCACATCCTTCTCCCATTTTTTGCAGTGCTGGGAATCAAACCTGGGACCTCAGACACTGCAGAGTGGCACTCAACCAACTGAACTAAATCCCAGCCCTCTTATGCCTTAGCTAGAGAGAATCTCAGCCCTTTGTGATTCCTACAACCCCTAGCAACCACACACTGCTTCACAAAACAGTGTTGGTGATCCATCTCTTGACTTTGTAATCCCTCTGTGTTTTGTCACTGATCATGAAGAGATTTGTGATGCAAAATATACACTATAAAATAATTTGGGGATGAATAAAGCTTTTGCACTCATCTGAGGGTTTCTATCTAACTCTTCTTCCTCATGTTATACAGGTAAGAAATTTAAAACTTGGGGAAGAAAGACCCTCCCTGCTTTGTACTAGGTCAGGTTAGAATTAGGCAGAGCAAAAGATGCCCACCTCTTAGACCAAACCTAGAAATGCCCTTCCAGGGGCTGAGGGGTATGAAGCTCCAGGTCTGGCCTGCAGAGTCACACACTTTTCTCCTTGAGAGGCAGCCTCTGTGCACAGCAAGGGGATCTTAGCCCATTATGTTTCTGATTCATTTGCACTTAACTCATCAAGATATTGTTTTGTATGAGCTGTTTGATGTCCAAAGCACCTTATGAGCCTTTTTACATCCCTCTTATCTGAGAAGCTAGGAATTATGCTTAGCCAAGAATAAATAGAACTCTAAGAAGTTTTGAGCTCAGTTCAAAGTGTGGAACTCCTACTTAGGCAATAGCTAAATAGTCTGCCCATTTGGAGTTTTGCTGCATTTAATTGGAAAGTGACTCAGAGATGTATAGGCAAAGGAAAATTCAACACTGATTTGAAAATGCTTTCTTTCAGTCTGGGTGGATGGCTGTCATTTGGGTGACATTAATTAGCATGGGAAAATTTATCATCTTTTGGATCCAGCCTATTTTTTGAAAGCTATATGCATAAGACTATTTTGAATTGAGGTACAGTGATAACCAGATTTCATTTTGTTGTTGTTTTCTGAGCAGTGCTTCTTAATCAGATGAATGAACTTGTTTGTACTAGTTAACTTTGCTGGAGTTTAGGAGTTGTATTTAAAACAGATTTTATCCTACAGTGATATTAATTTGATAGGATCCCTGATCTGTAAACCATTGGTTATCTTGGTCTCTCCTGATAAGGAAAAAAAGTGCCGAGGATTTCCACTTGGTGAGCACATTTGGGCAGAATCTTTCACACGTCACAAATTGCAGATGGGAGGCAGTGATCTCGAACATGCAGTCACATTGCGTGACCATCTGACACCTTCCATTTAGAAAAATAATACTTTCCTCCCAGCATACGCTCCCTGCTGCAACCAGCACCAAAAATTATGCCTGGGAGAGCCGTTCCTCCTAGACCAGGGTCTTAAATATTTCTTAGGCGGCTTTTAAAAGATTCATACTGCAGCAGCACCTAGCTCACACCCTAGTTACCCAGAGAAAAATCCCAAAAAGGCAAATTCCCAATGATGCTGCTGATAACAAAAACATCCACGAAGAACAAAAGGGCTGGGGGTGGGGGAACTGGAAGGAGACAGGAAAATTACACCAGACACATTTGTAAGGTGATTTATTCTTGTCTTCTGTGTGACTCAAGCATATTCACGTTAAAGTCAATGGACTTCTTTGTCGGCTCATTTCTAAGCTGCTTCACAGTGGCATAGAATTTCGCAGTCCCCAGGAGGGGACTGGAGTCCCTGGAATTGTATATAACTTGCTCATCTGCCAGTGTTCTGTGCTAACCCTTGCTCATTTAAGACAAGGAAGAGCATCTATGTCTTGCCTCCTTTCCTGTACATTTAATGACCCCTGGCAAAAGCAACGGCAGTGATTTCCGAGCAGAGAGATTTTTAACCAGAAATTCAGGATTCTGGTAGCATGTCCAAATGGGCACGGCTTATTTCCTGATTAATAAAGGCCATGGCAAATTCAGTATCCAATCTCTTTACATATGTGTACACACACACGTTACATGACTCTTTACACATAACCACATACACGTACACAAAGCATGCCTGACTTTCCCCTTTTTTCTGCAGAATGAAACTAAACACACTTTTGCAAGCTGCTAGGTTGCTAATATCCCCCTTGTGAAAATGAAGAGAACTGAGCCAGTAGCTCCTGTCCCATAAGAAGTAACCCAAAACGGTTCCTTTAGAATCATTGAAGGAAATAGGGTGGAGGGTGTGGGTATTCTCTCCATGATGATAGAACAAAGGTGGCCAAAACAATCAACCACCTGCTTTAAAAAAAAATAGTCTCTTCCCATTTTCACACTGCCCTAGGTTTCGGGGGATTTCCCAACAGCAGCAAGCAAATGATTTCAAGGTTTTATATGTCAGAATTTTGTTACAATGTTAAAAAAAGAAAGAACATTTTTATTACAATCAAAATGATACTTTAGGATTAATACACTGCTCTCTTATAGGAAGAAGTAGATAATGTGATAATCAGGCTAATAATAATAACATCATCCTACACTTTTATAATGAAGGGAAAGGACTTGAGAATTTACCACATGGGAAAGGAAGGCAAGAGGGTTTGTTCTCAAGAAAGCTTTAGTGTCAACTACAAGACAGATTGGCTGATTTTCCTGAAGCTTTTTTTAGCATCAGGGCAATAATCATTTGTAAAATTTATATAAAATCACCTCCACCTAAAGGAACTAAACAGCAAGTGAAGAACTTAAAAAAAAATCAGTGAGAATATAACCCATGATTACATATTATTTTTATTACGTATTAATTAAAATTCCTACTTTTTTCTTTTCTCTTTTTTCCTTCTCTTCTGTAGTTAAAATAATCAATATGCCATTGAAAACCCTATGAACAGCAGAGAAGCACTGACAATAGTGTTTCCCCTGTTGTATGTAGGGTTGCTACAAGTTGGATACCCACTCGACAGCACCTAACAGCAACATCTTTGGTGAAAATGGTTCTGTAAAATATGTAAGAGGAGGCTGGGTGCGGGAACACATGCCTGTAATTCCAGTGACTAGGGAGGCAGAGGCAGGAGGAACACAAGTTCGAGACCAGAGGCAGTCTGCGTAATTTAGGGAGATCCTGTCTCAAAATCTTAAAAAAAAAACAAAAAAAGTGGATGAATGTGTAAGCAACAGTATAATAACAGTTGCACAGAGCATAGAGCAAAAGACTTATTACTCTGTACCCCCCAACATTTATTATAAATAAATAAGAACATTGTTTTGACCAAGGAAGCCTACAAAACAACCCATAGTTCCACAGGTTTTCGTGCATATATTTTAGTCTTTTATACTTTTCTCCAGATCTTTAGCTAGTAACATCTAAAATAACAATGCTTTTATCTTAAGATCTTTCTCTCTTTTGCATTCTCTCTTTTTTCCACTTATACATAGATGCTCAAGTATATACTTACATATCAGTGCACATGTAAGAAATTCAACCAGGAATCATGTAAATAATATAAAACTTTCATCTAAATCAATCTGTTCATGGGATTCACACATGCCATGGTTTGGTAACAGGGTTGAACAGTGCCTGACAGCCTGATGGTTTCATTAGCTACCATTTGTTAGTCTAATCCAAATCCATTTGCCTCCCAGATATCTATCAATGTTTACCCCATAACTTTCTCCTCATCAATAACTCAATGACAAAGTGCACTGTATTACTCAGATAAAATAAATAATGCCACAAATCTCCAGATAATTAAAGAAATACCATTTTGTAACTGAACCATTGCCTGTATTGTCCAGATAGCAGCCAGTTCTCCACTGGACATGGGATTTGAGTGATCTCTCATAACTGGGGAGATAATAATGAGAGCTCAGGTTTATTGAGCACTTACCATACACCAGGCAGTTTTAAGCATTTTAAATGTGTTTGAGGAAGGTTTTGTTATCTACAGTTACAAATAAAGAAGCTGGAGCACAAAGAAACAAAGTAATGACTCTACATGACCGATAATGAGTTGTTGTTGTTGTTAGGTGCTGTGGAGTAGGTGTCAGACTCATAGCTACCCTACATACAACAGACTACAATAGATGAAACAGTGTTGGTGCTTCTCTGCTATTCATAGGGATTTCAATGGCTGATTGTTTTTTTGGGAGTGGGTTGCCAGGTCCTTCTCCCAAGCCTACATTACCTGGTGTTCCCAGGTGGTCTCCCATCCAAGTTCTAACCAGGCCAACCTTGCTTAGCTTCCAAAATCTGATGGAAACCTAGGCCACATTGGTACCACTGCAGGCGGTTAATGAGTCCCGTATTTGAACACAAGCAGACAAACTACTTCAAATACTCTCTGCCCCTACATAAGCTGCCTCCTTGCAAATTCTCCTTTAGGGATACTCAGCTGTCAGTATTGAAAGGGCTGCCTATTCAAGTATGACTTTAATCAGAAGTAAACTACATGGGGAAGAAAAAATATCTTGCCTTGGTTGAAGTGAAGTTGCAGTTAATGTACTCAGGGTAAGTGCCAAACATTCACCTTAATGAGGAAAGCGTTTTATGCTGAGAATGGTAGAGCAGACAGACAATGGTATATGGCTTCTAATGACATCACTAACCCCAGCCTGAAGGCTTCCATCCTTTGGACTTCAAGTCATGGGTCACAAGAAGTGTACTTATCATCTCTATAAATTTTATTTTGTTTTTTGCTTGTGTCACAACATTGAACTATTAAATTTGAAGTTATATATCATGTTGAACAACTAGAGAAACTATATTGATACAATCAATTTAATGTTTATTAGTTCATCATAAAGAGATATCAATATTTTTGACTAATATCTTTAAACAACCATAATGTGTGAAGTATTAAAAGAAGTTATACACCTGGGATTTTAGCCATAACACGAAATAAAGAAACACTAAATAAAATTTGGTGAGGATGTGGCATTTTTAAACTAGAAAGCTTAGTGCCAGACCTAGATTGGGCATCTTGTGTATGCCTTGTTGATGTTGTAGTTGTTGTTGTTAGGTGCTGTTGTGTCAGGTCCAATTCAGCGACCCTATGTACAACAGACAAAACACTAATGGATACTGCCATGCCCAAGTCATATGGTAATGAATGGCAGAGGAGCCCTGCATTCCCTATTTGGGAATTCCCTTCAACAAACATCTCCCCAAACTCTCAAAGAACTACCCCTCACGGGCTAGGTCCCAACTACCAATGACATTTTGGTTTATGCAAAACAGAAAACAAAATCCCTGATAGATTTCTTCACAGAATGTAAATTCTTCTCACTGTTTAGTAAAAAAGACATGTTTCAAGAAAAATGAGTCATTCTGCAATTCAAACATACTGTTACTAATTGACTTCATCTCCAGAAAATTTAGAAAAATGTGAGGGGTTTGTTGTAAAATGACCCAGATATTCATAGCACACCTACTCATGTAGTTACATACTAGAGCAACTTTCTCATGGGTTTCTATCAAAAACTCTGAAATCTAGTCTAAAAGTTTTACCCTTTTGTTGCAATCAGGTAACACTAGATCATTTAAGAACACTTTTTCTTTTGAAAAATAGCTATTTAAACATTCCTGAAGATGACTAAGTGATCTGTTTATTTTAGACTTGGTCTCATTTGTGAATTTCATCCAAAGTAAAATTTTTGCTTAAATTTGAAATGCTTATATTTACATATACACATATACATATACATATATATGTGTATATAAACACACATACACACACACCTAAATATGAGCATTAATTATATATGATATATGACCACAAATACATATGAGCAAATATATATGAGATCATTATTGCGTATATAAGAGTACATACGTGTATGTGTATATATATATACATATATATATATATATATATATAGAGAGAGAGAGAGAGAGAGAGAGAGAGAGAGATGGATTTGTATATCTATTCATCCATAGTTCTAAAGATATATATAGATAGATAGAAGCATTCAAAAATCATGTATCTACCTATTGTTGTTGTTGTTAGGTGCCATCAAGTCATTGTCTGCTTCATAGCCACCCTACGTACAACAGGTGAAACAGCATTGTCAGTGCTTCTCTGCTATTCATAAGATTGTTAATAGCTGATTGTCTTTGGGGAGTGGGCTGCCAGGTCCATCTCCCAAGCCTACAGCACCTGGTGTTCCCAGGTGGTCTCCCATCCAAGTACTAACCAGGGCTGACTCTACTTAGCTTCTGAGATCTGACATGATCAGAGGCCACAGTGGTACTGCTGCAGGCATATCTACATGTAGGAAAGCACTAAAAAAAGTCATGTATCTTTATAAAGAGACAAATATCAAAAAATCACTATCTTCTATCACCAAAAACATCCTTTCCTGGATAGTGTAACACACACTGGTTAAGAAGAGTGGAATCTAAGAATAAAGGACATTTATCAAAATAAATCAATTTAACTTCCTATTAAAAAGAACAACTACAACGCCCTGTGCTCTCATTTTTCTGGACAGTAATGGACTACAGCAAGTGCACAGATTGGCCTGGGAAAGTGCAAATAGGATCAATCTGCTTGGGACCAAGCCCTAACTCTTCCACTTCCCAGCTGTATGGCCTGTGGCAAGATGCTTAACACTTTCTGCTTCAGTTTTCTCCACTGTGGAACTAGGGAAAGAGCAACAACTTCACAGGATTGATGAGAGGTTTACATGACATGATTGTGTAAAGCATGTAGCGCATGCCTGAACTGGAATAAATAAATGGCCACAGAAGGGTCTCTCCCTCCCCCCCAAGTCTATTCAGTTTCATGCTCATCCTTATCTTTCAAGTATGATTTCAAGTACAGTATATAAATAAGTACTCAATAAATGTTTGCCGAGAGGCTGCTTAAGTTAATTCACTGAGTGTTTTAAATAATAATAAATTGAGTCTTATTTTATTCTGTCTAGCAATAATTAATTGGGCTTATTCTTCTTCACTAAATCCCTTGTGTAAAAGCGATATGTCTTCTTTAACTTGGTATCCTTCTCAACATAATAAGCAGTCATAAATATTTGAAGACTTAAGCTGATCATCTCAATTGTCATAAATTCTTGTTGTAACAAAATTGACATGTCAATCAAAATTTTAAAACTGATTTATTCACCTGAGTGTGTTTGAGTCCTTCATTTTCATTAATAGAATGTGAGGATTCTGAACCTCTGAATCATTCACCTTACTGAAGACTCTTTAGAGTCTTCAGGAGCTGGCATGTAAATGAAAACTCTCATCTTGGTTGGACTAGAAGTTGCTCACCTGAGGCTTAACTACAGTACAATCTTGTTTGCCTCAAGCAACCTCTCACCCAAGAGGATGAGTATTCTATTGAAGAGCTGCTAGGTAAGTCTGTGGTCCTTTACCTTCTTTGGCTCCTGGATGCTTGTTTTCCTTTTAAAAAACAAATCCTTGATGCCCCCCCCCCGAACATGAAGGATTATAATCCTAAACAGAATGAGCTCCTACTTCTCCATCTATATTCTTGAAGCTGTAGCACTTTGGGTTGACGCTAAATTGGTTTGTAAGTGATACTACTGATTATATTATGTTATGCTATTTCAAAATTTATATCCACTGATGGTATGGCCCTGTTTATCATTACTAAGTTTAGAAATGCTTTTTTGCTGCCCATTTCTTAGAGCTTGCAAATCATAGATCTATAGCTTGAAAAGACAGATTTCATCGTAGCCCTTTTGTTGATTCGATCTTCTTTTGCTAGTTCTTTTTATTTCCTGAGTCTGTTATATATAGTCAGATGATAAGACTGTTCACATATCCATTTAAAAGCAAATTATCAACATGTAACAAAATCAGTTTAATCTGCTGTTTTCTCTTTACCGTGATTCTATACAGCTTGGGAAATTAAAATTTTCTCTAGGATCTTTTTTAGACTTTAATGTGATTTAATGTTTTCTTTGTTCAAAATTCCATTGATAATTGTGATAATTTTTAATCTACTAATACTACTGACCCCCACACGACTGTCAGTTTGCCATACTATAGGGGC
The DNA here is from genome assembly GCA_007922755.1 of Pedetes capensis. Lineage (NCBI taxonomy): Eukaryota > Metazoa > Chordata > Mammalia > Rodentia > Pedetidae > Pedetes > Pedetes capensis. Next base: position 89,604 of record VMDO01002941.1, on the reverse strand, counting down.
TTGTGTGTTGTGATGAGGCTGAAAGCTATGCCACTGGTATCTCAGATACCACCAGGGTCACCCATGGTGGACAGGTTTCAGCAGAGCTTTCAGACTAAGACAGAGTAGGGAATAGGCACCAGTGAACCACTCCTGAAACAACTAGCCATTGAAACCCTATGGATAGCAAAGAAACACTGTAGGATATAATGCCAGAAAATGAGACCCCCAGGTTGGAAGGCACTCAAAAGACTATTGAGGGAGAGTTGCCTCCTCAAAGTAGAGTCTACCTTGATGACAGAAATGGAGTAAAGCACCAGGGACCTCCATTTTCTCATGTGCCATGACTCCAAATCAGGAGAAACACCTGTAAATATCCATAAATAATTGGAACATGGAATGTACGTAGTATGAATATAGGAAACTTAGAAATCATTAAAAGGGAAATGGAGTGCATAAACATTCACATCCTAGTGAGCTAAAATGGACTGTCATGGGCCACTCAGAGTCAGATAATCATATGGTCTACTATGCTGGGAATGATAAACTAAAGAGAAATGGGGTTGCATTCATCATCAAAAAAGACATCTCAAGATCTGTCCTGAAATACAATGTTGTCAGTGATAGAATAATATCCATATACCTACAAGGAAGGCCAGTTAATATGACTATTATTCAAATTTATGCACCCACCACTAAAGCCACAAATGAAGAAAGGCAAGATTTCTACCAGCTTCTGCAATCTGAAATAGACCAAACATGCAATCAGGATGTACTGATAACCACTGTTGACTGGAATGCAAAGGTTGGAAACAAAGAAGAAGGCTCAGTAGTTGGAAAATATGGTCTTGGTGACAGAAATGATGTTGGAGATCGCATGACAGAATTTTGTCAGACCAGTGACCTTTTCAACGCAAATACATTTTTTCAGCAACATAGACAGTGACTACACACATGGGCTTCACCAGATGGAACATACAGGAATCAAATTGACTACATATGTGGAAAGAGACATTGGAAAACCTCTATATGAAATGTCAAAACAAGACCAGGTGCTAATTGTGGATCAGACCATCAACTTCTCATATGCAAGTTCAAACTGAAGCTGAAGAAAATTAGAATAAATGTAGGAGAGCCAAGGTATGACCTTGAGTATATCCCACCTGAGTTCAGAGACCACCTCAAGAATAGGTTTAATTCATTAGACACAACTGATAGGAGACCAGAAGAGTTGTGGCATGACATAAAAACTATCATTCAAGAAGGAAGCAAAAGCTTATTAAAAAGACAGGAAAAAAAGAAAAGACCAAATTATATGTCAAAAGAGACACTGGACCTTCCCTTAGAACGTCAAACAGCTAAAGTAAAAGGAAGACATGATGAAGTTAAGGAACTAAACAGAAGATTTCAAAAGGCAGCTAAAGAAGACAAAAACAAATATTATAATGAAATGTGCAACGAGCTGGAGACAGAAAACCAAAAATGAAGAACACATTCTGCGTTTCTCAAGCTTAAGGGAGTAAAGAAAAAATTCAAGCCTGGAGTGGCAATAGTGAAAGGTTCTACAGAGAAAATATTAAGCAATGCAGGAAACATCAAAAAAAAGATGGAAGGAATACACAGAGTCATTATACAAAAAAGAATTGGTAGATGACCAACCATTTCAAGAGGTTGCATAGGAAGAGGAACCAATGGTACTGAAGGATGAAGTGGAAGCTGCCTTGAAAGAATTGGTGAAACACAACCTCCAGGAAATGATGGGATGCCAATAGAGATGTTTCAACACACAGATGCAGCTCTGGAGGTGTTAACATGTTTGTGGCAACAGATTTGGAAAACAGCTACCTGGCCAACTGAATGGAATGATCTGTATTTGTGCCTATTCCCAAAAAAGGGGATCTAACTCAGTGTGGAAACTATTGGACAATATTATTAATATCACACACAAGCAAACTTTTACTAAAGATCATTCAAAAGTGACCGTAGCAGTATATAGACAGGGAATGATCAGAAAATCAAGCAGGATTCAAAAGAGGGCGGGGAACCAGGGACACCATTACTGATGTCAGGTGACTATTACCCAAAAGCAGAGAATATAAGAAAGATGTCTGTTTTATTGACTTTGCAAAGGCATAGTCAATCCACTGTGTGCATCATAACAAATTATGGATAACATCTTGGAAAATAGGAATACCAGAGCACCTAATTGTACTGATGAGGAATCTGCACGTGAACCAGGAGGCAGTTGTTCAAATAGAACAAGGAAACACTGAGTGGTTTAAAGTTGAGAAAGATGTGCATCAGGGCTGTATACTTTCACCCTATCTCTTCAATTTATATGCTGAGCAAATAATCCAAGGACCTGGACTTTATGAAGAAGAACGTGGCATCAGGATTGGATGAAGACTCCTTAACAACCTGCGTTATGTAGATGACACAACTCTGCTTGCTGAAAGTGAAGAGGATTTAAAACATTTACTGATGAAGATCATAGATCATAGCCTTCCATATGGGGTGTGACTAAACATCAACAAAACAAAAATCCTTACAACTGGGTCAGTATGCAACTTCACAATAAATGGAGAAAAGATTGAGGTTGTCCAAGATTTTGCTTTGCTTGGCTCTATAATCAACACCCATGGAAGCAGCAGTCAAGAAATCAAAAGATGCATTGCTCTAGGAAAACCTGTGGCAAAAGATCTCTTGAGCATAGGAAAGATGTCACATTGAAGACAAAAGTGCTTCTGACTCATGCCATCAAGGTATTTTCAGTGACATCATATCATTGTGAAAGCTGGACACTGAACAAGGGAGACAGGAGAAGAATTGATGCTTTTGAATTATGGTGCTGGAGGCATCTATTGAATATGTTATGGACTGCCCAAAGAACCAACAGATCTGTCCTAGAAGAAGTGCAACCAGAGTGCTCCTTGGAAGCAAGGATGGCCAGACTCCGTCTTACGTATTTTGGACATGTAGTCAGGAGAGATCAATCCCTGGAAAAAGACATCATGTTTGGGAGAGTGGCAGGTCAACAAAAGAAAGGAAAACCCTCCACCAGATGGATTGACACTGTCTACAACAATGGGCTTAAACATAAATAAGATTGTGTGCCTGGCACAGAATTGGGAAGTGTTTCGATCTGCTGTACATAGGGTCATTATTGCTTGGACTTGACACCTAACAACAACAATACTAGTAGATGAGTTTTAGTTTTATTTATTTATTTATTTGTTTATTGCCATACTGGGAGTCTGAACTCAGGGTCTTGAACATAATTTTTGCAAGTGCTCTACTGCTGAGCTGCAACCCCAGGTCTATTTTATTTTTTATCTTTAGACAGAGTCTCACTGAATTGTGCAGGATACTTTTGGCCTCAAACCTGCAATCTTCCTGCCTCCACCTCTCCAGTCTGAGATTACAGGATGCCACTGCTTCTAGCGTCTTTCCTTTCTTTCCTTTCCTCTTGTTTTATTTTCTTCTCTTCTCTTCTCTTCTTTTTTCTACTCTTTTCTTCTCTTTTCTTTTCTTTTGATTCTGGGGATTGAATTCAGAGCCTCATACATGCTAGGCAACTGTGCTTCCACTGAGCCACATCCCCAGCCCTACTAAATAAGTTTTAATTTAGAAAAAAAAATCAGAAACTAGAAAATTTCCTACCTTTCCCTACTTTTCCTTTTTAAACACAATCATTCTCTTTTTTGACTGCTTCTCTTGGTATTTACCCCTACATGCTAAATAATTTGCTTAGGTTATTATGGTTTTTATTTATCAAGTTTGACTTTCTGATACTGGATACTTCTCATTTCCACATAATTGAATTTAAAACATAGATTAAAATTTCAGTGTTCACAGAGCTGAGGATGTGGTACTTTTCTAACACACACAAAGCCCTGGGTTCAGTCCTTAGCATGGGAAAAAAAAATCAAGTGTTGACATTACTATGTACTGCACTGTCAAAAACTACTAAGATTACATTTCCTGTCTTGAACAATTGATCTTCTCTGGAATTCATGTTTGCTCATTCCTTGTACTTGAATAGCTTGTCAGAAGGAAATTCCTAACTTTTCCCAACTGTTCCTTTGGAACCACCATATATTTAAAACTCTGACTTTTCTTTTCCCTTTTTTTTTTTAGTTTTTTTTTTTTTTTGCCAAATGTTCCAAGATAGCTGACACACTAGCAATTCCTTTTCACTGTGCCTCGCCATTTTTCTGGAACTTTTATTTCTACATATCCCACTTTTCCTTCTTTATTCTAAGACTGCTTGCTCATAAAGCCTATGATGGAGACAGTATCTGGGATTTCCTTTCCTCGCTCACATTAAATGTGTGCTTTCCCTTGGAGCTCTTTGTCTTCCTTTACTTCATTCAATTCTTGATTCTGCAAAGCATACCCTTTGGTAATTTTCTAATAAATAAATAAGCAACCAACCAAACAACCCAGGAGATGCATCTACAATTGGTTTTGTCCATATTCAAACTCTCGATTGGTAGTTTGAGCACAAAATTGTGGATTAAAAATTGTGTTTGTGCAAAGAATTTGACCGTTTCTACCCCTAAGTCTCTTCCCTTTCCAATATTTTGCCAGATATGTTCATTTCATTTCCATTCATTGTGCTGACCACCTTGAGTCTCCAATTTCATGTTCTTTGGAATGGAGGAATTATCTTTTAATTAATCAAATCCTCCACTTTATTTTCTTCACCCTCTTTTTCTGGAAGTACTAATGGTAGGATGTTAGACCTTTTGCATTGACTCTATACATATACGTGTGTGTGTGTATACATATATATTCTTATTTTCCCATTTTATACTACTTTTGAAAATATTTTCATAATTTTATCTTTAACCCTTCTCCTGGATATATTTTAGTTAGTTTTATGGATGCTTCACAATATTTTTTTTATGTCAGAGAATATTCACTGAAGAGTTTTGTTGTTTGTTTTTGTTTGTTTACTTGTTAGTTGGTTCTAGTTTGATTTTTTGTTGTTGTGGTGGTTGTTCATTGCTTGGTTGGTTTTTACTATTTTCTTCTGGTCCCAGTATTATCTCTGTTTATTTCAAGTTTTTTTTTTAATTTCTCCATCTTTAGACTGTCATCAAAGAATTGTTTTATGTTGATTTCCCTTTATCCTTAGTCATTTAGTAATGTGTCATTTCACAGGATCATAGACACATAATATATTTCTAATCATCTCTGAAAGACTTCCAACTTGCCCTGAACCAGACTGGTAACTCCAAATCCTGAGACCCTTAGCAGTTCTGAGGTGCAAAATCAGGCCGCTCTAGTACTATTCACCACTGCAAGACCTTTAGAGTTTAATTTCCTCCATTCTCATGAACTCAGATGCCATTTTCCAAAATATTTTGAAATCCCTCACCTGCTTCTACCTTCTTTCCTTTTAATTCTGCCCTTGTGTGTCTATTTTATCCCCTTCCTACCCTTTTAGAAATGACTCATAGGGCAATCACACAACCTTCTTTGACCTGTACCTATAATTTTTGCTTTTAAGATTTTCTGATTTTTTTTCCTGTCTTTATCACTGACAATAGATCTGAGTATATATCATTTTGATTTGGTTTCCAATTAAAGAATGTTTAGCAGCAGTTATTCATAAACATTGTTTGTGTGTAGTAAATATAATAAAAGTATTGTGTAATTATTTCATGTTTACAGAATAGAATATTGATTGGTCAATTAATGAATTAAAGGTGAAGCATAGCATTAGGGAAATATTTTACCCTGTCCATGTGTAGATGCCTCCTCTTCATTCTGTAAAATAATATATGCATTTTTTTCTCCTATGAGAGAGTGCTTTTACTTAATTTTTTAGCTGCGTAAAAATAAATTCCATTAGGCTTCAAAAGCCCTGCTAAAATAATTGAAATAAGCATCTGGATAGGTATCTGCTTTGAGTTTTCTGCCTGAAAGGCCCTATTGAAAACCAGGATTAGTCACCATCAGATTATATAGTTCTAATATGGGTCCCATAGACCTACATCCTGCTTTTGGTCAGCAAAGCCTATGTTCAGTGTGGCTCACAAACCTGGAGGAAATTAAAATCTAAGGTCTTGCTATGAAAAGAGACATCTCCAAGATATTTTTTGTTTGTATGTGACTGACCATCAATTGTTTTTTTAAAAAAATAACATGGTAAATTGCAGAGTGACCTTTGATATGTGATTAAGCAGGATAAGCAATAACACTGACAAGTTGCCTTGTTAAATTTCAGAAGCTAAATGATACTGATGGCTCGGGGGAATGAATTCACTGGAGGATATTGTACTATCCTTCAGGAGTAGTCACTGGAGATTTCCCCAATACTCTACAGACATTGAACAAAAACTCTGGAAAAGATAAAATGGAACAGAAAAGTTTGTTGTTGTTCTTTTGTTTTGCTGCTTTTTTTTCATTTTGTTTTGTGGTACTTGGGGGTTGAACCTAAGGGTTTTCAAGCACTCTATCACTAGTTTGTACCCCAGTCCATTTTTTATTTTTCGTCTTGGTTCAGGGTCTTACTAAATTACACAGGCTGCCTCTGGCCTTGTACCTGTGATCCTCTTGTCTACATCCTGAGTCACTAGGATTATACAAATGAGCCCATGTTCCCAGCACAATCAGATTTTTGTTTGCTTTGCAACAGTTTTGTTGAGATATCATTCACATAAAATAAAATCCACCCTATTAAAATATGCAATTCATGGCTTTTTAGTATATTCCAAGTGGTGCAGCTATCATCACCATCTACTTTTTAAACATTTCATCACCTCAAAAAGAAATCCCATACCCATTAGTAATCATTATCTTCTCTTCCTTCCCCTCAGCCTGAGGCAACCTTTGATCTACTTCCTGTCTGTGGATTTTCCTATTCTCTACATCTCATATAAATGGAATAATTCAATATTTAGTCTTTTATGATTGACATCCTTCACATATAATAACATTATCAAGATTCTTCTATGTTTTAGTAGATGTCATTGCTTCATCCATCTATGTTGCCAAGTAATATTACATTGTCTGACTATACCACATTTTGTTTATCTATTCATCAACTGAATAGCAGAGAAGTGCTGACATAGTGCCAGATGTGGCATGGTATCAGGGAGAGTTTCATTCTGTTGTCACTATGACAACATAGGGTCACTATGAGTCAGCCCCTAACAACAACAACAATGAAGAACATTTAGGGTGCTTCAACTTTTGTCTATTATAAATACCGTCTTTATGAACATCCGTGTATTAGTTTTGTAGGTATATAAGTTTTTATTTCTCTGGGGAATAGTCCAAGGAATGCATTGGCAGTTCATAAGGTTTAAACTTTTGAGAAAATACAAAACTCTTTTTCAAAACAGCAACATTGTTTTACAACACAGGCAGTGTATTTTTGTTGTTGTTGTTGTTGTTGTTGTTGTTGTTATTGTTGTTAGTTTTGGTTTTGTTTCTATTTTAACTATCCTAGTGGATGGGGAATAGCATCTCTTTGTGGCTTTTATTTTCATTTCCCTAATTAATATTGAAGTTGAGCATCTTTTCATGTGCTTATTGGCCATTTTTATGTATTCTATGAAGAAATGTCTCTACAAATATTTTTGTAAATAAGGTTTATTTCTGAACTTTCAATTCTGGTTTTGGTTTCTTTTGCTTATTTATTGTGGTTATGGTGATTGAACCCAGGGCCTCATGCATGCTAAATAAGCACTATCCCAATGACTATATCCAGCCCCTCTCAACTCCCAATTCCATTCCACTGATCTATATATGTATCCTATGTAGCACCACACTGGCTTGGTTATTGTAGCTTTACAATGAGTTTTAAAATGGGGAGGTATGTGTCATCCAAGTTTGTTCTTCTTCAAGATTGTTTTGGCAATTGGTTATATTTTCATATGACTCTTAAGGTACACGACAAATTCTGCAAAAAAAAAAGGGATGCTAGGATTCTGATAAGGATGGTGTTGAATGTGTACATCAATTTGGAGAGTATTGCTATATTAACAATATTAAATGTTCTAATCCATGAATGTGAGTTGTCTTCCCAAGTATTCAGATTTTCTTTTATTCTTTTCAAAATTCCACAGTTTCCAGTGTACAAAGTCTTGTATTCCTTCCATTAAATATATTCTTAAAGCCAGATATAGAAAGACAAATACCATATGTTTTTACTCACTTGTGGAAATTAATGAGTCAATCTCATATAAGAAAAAATGGAATAATAATCACTAGAAACTGACAAGAACAAGAAGAGGGAGAATGGAAATATATTCAGTAAGGGTCACCAAAACACAGAGTGGAGAAATTACTTCTGGTTCTTTAGTAGAGTTGGTTTTAACTACTAATTTAAAAAAGTTATGCTATACTTCAAAATGACTAGAAGACTGTAAAATTTCCACTAGATAAATGATTAATGTTTGAAAGGTAGAAATGCTTATTACTCTGATTTGATCATTATACATTATATACATGTATCAAATTACCACAGTGTACCCCAAAAGATGTACAAATATGTCTCAATATTTTTTCTTAATTTTTATTACCTATGGTGCCATTATACATAGAAGTCTTTTCTTAGTTTTTAGACGTTCAGGTTGTTCATTGCCAATGCATAAAAATAAAATTAATTTTTGTATTGTGATCTGTGAACTTACACCCTTACTGAACCTATTTATTACTTCCTTCTTTGTATGAATTCTTTAGGATTTTCTATATTAGATAATGCCATCTATGATTAGACATTGTGTCACTTATTCCTTTAAAATTCAGATGTTTTAATTTTTTTCTTACATAGTTGCCCCCTCACTTGTCTGTCAGTTTGCTGTTCTGTGGGGGCTCATGTGTTGCTATTATGCTGAAAGCTATGCCACCAGTATTATAGATACCAGCAGGGTCACTCATTGTGAATAGGTGTCAGCTGAGCTTCCAGAATAAGATAGACTAGGAAGAAGGACAAGGCAACCTACTCCCAAAACAATTAGCCATTGAAAACTCTATGAATAGCAGAGAAACACTGTCAGATATGGTGCTACAAAATAAGCCTTCCAGTTTGAAGGCACTCAAAAGACCACGAGGAAAGAGTTGTCCCCTCAAAGTTGTTGTTCTCAAGTCTGGTCTGACTCATAGTGGCCCTGTGTAAAACAGAATGAAGCACTCCAGGGACTGTGCCATGGCCAGCACTATGCCAGTGCTTCTCTGATATTCACAAGATTTTCAATGGCTGATTGTTTTGGGATTGTTTTGCAGAGTAAGCAGCCAGGTCTTTGTCCTATTTTGTAGTGCTGGGGATTGAACCCAGGGTCTCACAGTATGCAGACTAGCATTCTACCACATGAGTTAAATCCAAGTCCCCCTTAAAGTAGAGTCAACTTTAATGATGGTAATGGACTAAAGTCCCACGGACCTCCATTTGCTGATGTAGCATGACTCAAAATGAGAAGAAACAAATGTAAACATCCATTACTAATTAGAATGTGGAATGTCTATGGTATGAATCTAAGAAAATTAGATATTGTCAAAGGGGAAATGGAGTGCATAAACATCAACATTCTAGGCATCACTGAGCTAAAATGGACTGGTATGGCCGTTTTGAATCAGATAATCATATAGTCTACTATACCTAGATTGACAAAAAGAAATGGGATTGTGTTCATCATCAAAAAAGACATCTGGAGATCTGTCCTGAAGTACATTGCTGTCAGTGGTAGTATAATATTCATATACCTACAAAGAAGGCCAATTAATATGACTATTGTTCAAATTTACACACCCATCCCAAAGGCCACAAATGAAGACAGGGAAGATTTTTATCAGTTCTGCAATCTGAAGTAGATCGAACATGCTATCACAGTGCATTGATAATTACTGGAGACTGGAATGCAAAAGTTGGAAACAAAGAAGGCAGCTCAGTATTTGGAAAATAAGGCCTTGGTGACAGAAACAATGCTGTAGATCACATGATAGAATTTTGTCACACCAATGACCTTTTCAGTGCAAACACATTTTTTCACCCACAAAAATAGTGACTATAAACATGGAATTCATTAGATCGAACATATAGAAACCAAATTGTCTCCATTTGTGCAAAGAGAGGATGGAAAACCTCAATATCAAAAGTCAGAACAAGACCAGGTACTGATTGTGGATCAGACCATCAGTTGCTGTAAGAAGGGTCAACCTGAAACTGAAGAAAACTAGAACTACTGTACAAAAGCCAAGGTATGATCTTGAGTATATCCCACCTTGGTCACCTTAGTGCAGAGACTACCTCAAGAACAGATCTATTGTGTTAGGCACTAATAATCAAAGATCAGAAAAATTGTGGCATGACATCTAAGACATCAATCATAAGGAAAGCAAAAGGTTATTAAAAAGACAAGGAAAAAAGAAAAGAACAAATTACATGTCAAAAGAGACTCTGAAAATTGCCCTTGAGTGTGGAGCAACTAAAGTAAAAGGAAGACATGACAAAGTTAAAGAACTAAACTAAAGATTTCAAAGGGCAGCTTGAGAAGACAAAATCAAATATAATGATGACATGTGCAAATAACTGGAGATAGAAAAACAAAAAGGAAGAGCACACTCTGTTTTTCTCAAGCTGAAAGAACTGAAGAAAAAAAAATCAAGCCTCAAGTGACAATAGTGAAAGATTCTACAGGAAAAAATATTAAATGATGCAGGAAACATCAAAAGAAGATGGAACAAATACAATCATTGCCAAAAAACTGGTGGATGACCAACAATTTCAAGAAGTCACATATGATTAGGAACCAATGGTACTGACAAAAGTGGAAGCTACCATGAAGGAGCTGGCAAACACAAAGCACCAGGAATTGATGGAATATCAACAGAGATGTTTCAACAGATGCAGGACCAGAGCCGCTCATTTGATTATGCAAAGAAATTTGGAAAACCTGGCCAACTGACTGGAAAAGATCCCAAGAAAGGGGATCCAACTAATTGTGGAAATTATGGAATAATATCATTAATATCTCACACAAGTAAAATTTTGCTAAAGATCATTCAAAAGAGACTGTAGCAGTCTATTAACAGGCAACTGCCAAAAAATCAAGATTAAGAAAATGGGGTGAAACCAGGGAAATCATTGCTGATGTCAGATGGATGTTGGTCAAAAGTAAAGAATACCAAAAAGATGTCTATCTATGTTTTGTTGACTATGTAAAGGCATTTGACTGTGTGGATCATAATGGATAACATTGTAAAGAATGGTAATACCAGAGCACTTAATTATACTCATGAGGAATCTGTACATGGAACAGGCAGTCATTCAAACAGAACAAGGAAACATTGCCTGGTTTAAAGTCAAGAAAGGTGTGCATCAGGGTCATATCCTTTCACCTTACCTCTTCAATCTCTATGCTGAGTGAATAATCCTAGAAACTGGACTTTATGAAGAAGAATGTAGCATCAGAATTGAAGGAAGACTCATTAACAACCTTCATTATGCAGATGACAAAGCTCTGAAGGCTGAAACTAAAGAGGATTTCAAATATTCACTGATGAAGATCAAAGAACATAGCCTTCAGTATGGGCTGTGCATCAACATCAACAAAATAAAAATCTTTACAATTAGGCCAGTAAGCAACTTCATGATAAATGGAGGAAAGATTGAGGTTGTCCAAGATTTTGCTTTACTTGGTTCTACAATCAACACCCACAGAAGCAGCAGTCATGAAATCAAAAGATTCACTGCAGTGGGAAAAGCTATTGCAAGAGACCTCTTTAAAGTGTGAAAAGTAAAGATAACACATTGAAGACAAAGGTGTACCTGACTCGTGCCACGGTATTTTCAGTTGCATCATATGCTTATGAAAGCTGAACAGTGAATAAGGAAGACAGGAAAAGAATTCATGGTTTTGGATTATGGTCCTGGAGATAAGTATTGAATATACCATTGACTGCCAAAAAAGTTAACAGATTCTTCCTAAAAGAAGTGCAACCAGAGTCCTCCTTGGAAGCAAGGATGGCTAAACTGTGTCTGACCTATTTTGGGCATGTTGTCAGGAGGGAACAGTCCCTGGAGAAGGACATCATGTTTGGGAGAGTCACAGATAAAAAAGTAAAAAAAGAAGAAGAAAGAAGGAAAGACCCTCAACTAGATGGAATGACACAGTGAGTGCAACAATTGGTTTAAACATAAGAAAGATTATGTGCCTACCACAGAGTCGGGGACTATTTTGCTCTGCTATACGTAGGATCACTATGAGTTGGACCTGACTCAATGGTACCTAAGAATAACAACAACAACAACAACCTATTATCCTGACTAGCATCTCCAGTACAGTTTTGAACTAAATTGGTGATGGCTAACATCACTGATGATATTGATCTTAGAGAAAAAGAGTGCCCTCACCTACCAGTAAGTATACTATTAGCTGGGAGGTTTTCCTACATGCCTTTTGCCAGTTGGTTAACTTTATTTTTATCATGAAGGAGTGTTGGATTTTCTGAATATTTTTCTTGCAACTGAAATAATTAATTGTGTGATTTTTGTTTTCTGTTCTGTATTAATGAGGTGCATTATATGAATTGATTTTTCAGATGTTAAGCCAACTTTTCATTCCTAGGATAAATCTCTCTTGATCATAATGTATAATCCTTTTTATATATTCCTGACTACCAATTTGATTTTAATTTTCATGAAATATTCTGCATACTTGAATGTGGTGACTTCATGTGAACTACTAAGCACAACAGCAGTAACAACATGTGTCTGCCTCTGTGAGGAGCATTTTTATAAACGTTGGCTCATTTAGTATTCACACAACGAGTTAGAGTATAATATCACTTCAGTTTTACAGATTACAAATCTGATTCTCAGCAAACTTATATAACTTGCCCAAGGCCAGAGAACTAGTGGGAAGAGATGCTAGTATTCCGAACTAAGCAGCATGACCCCATAACCTGAGCTCTTAATGACTACATTCAGGCAGTATGTATTGAGATGGACACTCTTGCCTAAATTAGGAATGGCATCTCTTTCTATTTTTACCCCCACCTATCTGTTATGCCTGGGTTTTGACCACTAACGGTGAATAAACACTGTTGGTTTTTGGATGGAGGTATAGGTTTGCTCAATTTAGATTCAGGTTAGCACTCACATGTCATGATCCATAAAGCTGACGACATGGGATGACTGAAAATAGGTCACCAACACAAATTGGATTTGACTAGAAAATGTGCAATTTCTTTTCACTGAAATATGGGATTATGATTTCTAACTGACCATCTCTAAGTTTGTCTGATTCCTTGTTCCAAATGTTTGGAACGATTTCCCTAGGCTTGTCTCACCAGATCTGATTGTGTCCTTCGGGTAATAGATATATCGAGAGGGAAGAAGGAGTTTGCCGAGGAACAATGTCTTAAAGAGGATATGCACCAATGGAAATAACAGTCTTGCACTGGAAAAACACTTTTTCCTTCCCCAAAATCCTCTCTAATATGATTATATTGCTGTATCACTCAAGGGGGGAGAAACATTAAGCATAAATAAATAAAGGATGGAGAAATAAGAAGCATGAATAAAATAAGCCTACTTTGAAGAGAAAAAAGAGACTAATATTACAACTTCACATCCTAATATTATGAATTTTTTTCTCTTTTTTCTAATAACTATTTTCCAATGCCTCTTAACTTCCCTGTATTTAATAATCTGTAGGGTTTTTTTCTGCTAAAAATATTCAAAAACCTCAACTGCCAAGATGAAAACAGCTTCAAGAAAATCTATACTAAAAATGTAGTGTTCTACCAAAAAAAAGAAAGAAAAGTTACTTTTCTAATTAAATATAAGCTAAAATGAATTAAAAGCCACTTATTCTAATGAATGCTTTGATTCTTACCACAGCAAGTAGGTCTTGTCTTAGAGTATTTACACATTCAGAATGCACAGTTCCTAAAAGCACCTCAGATTCCAAATCTAAAATCCAGGGGCTTTTTTAAAGTACTAAGCCATCAGTTTTATGTTTGTACATAGAAGTTCAGGGGAACCCATATTTTCATGGGTTAGAAAAGTTGGAAGAAAGGAGCCTGGCCCAACTATCCCTGCCCTGAATTCTTGTGTTTTGTGCTCTGCTTTTTCACCAGGCAACCCTGTGTGAAGTGGCAGCTCTGTGCTCTCCAGCACTGCCCGTCTGCAGCACTGCATGGCTTTGCATTGCTTAAGGATAAACAGGTTGGAGTTGCATATGGTTAACATTTCTTGTTTGAGCTGGTGCAGGGAGAGGTTGTTTAGCATCTGCAGGTCTCACGTGGTGTCACGGGCAGTAAAGGAATGACTGAAGTAGTTGCAGACAGCATGGAGTCTACATTCCTCTTTTTGCCTAAGAAATCATGGATAATTAAATTAACATGGAATGAATGCAAACCATGAGAACAGAGAAATTAGAACAGCAACCCCCATCTCAACGTGTGATCACCATATTTACCTGTATTATATGAGGCAATAAAAACCAGAGGAGAAAAAGTAATAAAAACAAAGCAGTAATAAAAACTTATATTTACATAATTTCTTTCTGCCCCAGGATTCCAGAACATTTAATGAAAATAATAAAGGAAAATATGTCATGGGACATGACTTATAACTGGCAGATGAGCTCATTAGCGATTACAGGGTGGCCAAAGGGGCAAAAGGCACTTAAGGTAAGTTGGATTTTAAAAAGACAGGAAGTACTGCTTTAGCTTTGCTGCCTCAATTTGTTACATTTATTTAACTCTAAATCAGAATGATCAGTTTCAAATCCACTCACACTATAATTTGTAAGTGTTGAGAAACATTAAAAGGGCACTGGTTTGCCATATTATATCAACATGGAAGGTTGAAATTCATGCTAAGACATTATCAATTACACATTTTATTTCCTTAGCCTCTCTTCCTTGCTGCTTCCCAGCACAGTAAGAGGACAAGGCCTTTGTCTTATATGCCTAACATTATTAGGTTTCCCAAGCAGCTTTCCTATACAGAAGCTGAAATTTGTACTGTGGTTATGAAATCAAGCTGGCTTTGTTATGACTTTGAAGGATTTGTAAGGCACATATGTTAGCTCCAGCTGTTTTCATCAGTGATCTGCAGGCTAAGGTGGTCCTAAGTAGGTTGTGCTCTTACTGAAAGGCATTACAGTATGTTCTGCTTTCACTCAAATATTGAGAAGCCCCACACAAAATCAAATTCTAGAGAAAAATTCTGCTCAAAACAAATAGGATTTGTAGGAAGATTAGACAGTCAAAGCATGGCCACTTCCGCAGAACATGAGGACTTCTGTGAAAAATTATTACCTTTCAACTCAACAAAATCTTTTATATGTGGAAGGCAGATGACAGTTATGATACTACCCTCTTATCCTCAGAGAGTATGTTCCAAAACATACACTGGATACCTGAATTTGCATATAGTTATCAAACCATATACATATATATATATATATATATATATATATATATATATGTATATATATATATATATACTATGCTTTTTCCTAATCATACATACACATGATCAAGTTTCTCTTTTATATTGAAAGGAAACATCTCTTCCTTCTCTTTGTCGTATCTGATTTGCCAGTATCAATACCCCTGCCCTTTGAGGCCACTATTAAGTAAAATAAGGATTACTTGAACACAAGCACCTCAATACTGTGGTAATCTGATAACCAAGATGACTACTAAATAAATGACAGGCAGGTGGGATATACAGCATGGATACACACTGAACAAAAGGATGAATCACATCTCTGGGATAGAGTTGGCTAATATAGATTTCATCTCACTACTCAGAATGGCATGCAGTTTAAAATCTATGATTGTTTGTGTCTGAAATTTTGCACTTAATATTTTCCAACTGCAGTTGACTTTAGGTAACTTGAAACCATGAAAAGTGAAACCACAAATAAAGGAAAACTATTGTGTTCACAATAATCATAGTAAATACATATGCAATGTGTTTCCTTTCTGTGATGTCTTTAAACCTGTTACCTCATTTAAGCATCAATAATGTAATGGAGTAGATACTACTTTTATTCCTACTTAAGGGTAGCAAAACCAAAGTTTGTAGTGGTTATGGCTGATGTCATATAGTCATTCAAAAAGTGACAATGATTCTAAAATGAAGTTACAATGAAACCATTCTTTAATTTTACTTTCTCTTGGATTCATATCTCCAGGTAATAAGTCCCAAGAACAAAGAAAAAATAAGTCCCCACTATCAGTTTCATTGAAAGTAAGTAGATTATCAAGAAGGTAGAAATGATACAACACAAAATCAGCTCCATTTCCTTGATATTGATAACTTTATTTTTTATCAATTTACCTAACAAAGATTATATTTTTCTTGTTAGAGTGGAGATCATTTAACTGTTTTAATATCTGTTACATTACAAAAAGTGAAGCATTTGTGAGATGTTTATGTCCTAGTTGATATGACTTGATGAAACAAGGTATAATAAATGCTATTGCCTACTTGGGAACTTCTGTAATCCATTTATTTACTCTGCGTACTCTGAGCCTTGGTTTCTCTTCTAAAACCCTTCCAGCTTTAAAATTAAATGATTATATAATTCTAAATCACAGGACATTTTGAAAAGATTCTTTCTTTTATAGTCATTGTCCTTTTATTGTCTTCCAGAATGTGAGACAGATTATACTGACCAAGATTTCTCAAATAGTCATACACACACTGGACACTCATTACAGAAATCTTGACTCCAACAAACCTTCCTGAGTCAACTTGTAAAATGGAGCATGCCATTAATAAAACAAATACTATCATCTTTTACAACTTCCCAAAACCTTTGGCATAAGTGATGTTTTATGCTATGCGATTACAAAACACTACCATCTTCCTTAAGATTAAACCTATAACAATTATATAGACAGGAAATAAAAACCCCTACATGGAATTGTATGCATTTAACTTATGAAGCAGTAGTAAAAAAGTATAGAATTAAACATTTTCCTAACAGCAAAGAATCATGGCTAGTATTTCTTGAGCATTTGCTCTATCCAATACTTTATAAACACTATCTCACTTAAATTATATATTCTTAATAATCAACAAACATAGCTAAGATTTCTTGAGCATTATCTCATTTAATACTCACAATAACGATATAAAGTAAGGAAATAGGTAACTAAATTCTACTCAACATTATACTATTTAGAATCTTCACATTTTATTTCAGTTATGATTCCCACTCTTTTCCCTATTAATAGCAGAGACTGTTGTTTTCCCATCCCGCATCAAGTCTCCTCTTCTTCTTTATAAAGAGAACACTAATTGTGTTGATGTTGTCAATGTGCCTATCTAAAAATTTACTTTCTGAGCCTCACTTGTACAGAGAGATATCTGTAACACTCCCCTGGACAATAATGTACATACCAGAAATTTCTGTGTAGCAATTCTGGGTAAGACTTTTTAAATAGGACATTTCCATATGTCTTATTCTCTTTATTATTTTGCCCTTTATCCTTCCCATTCTTCCTGCCTAAAGGATAGGAACTCTAGTAAACATCTTTTCTTCCCTTTTTAAATTTTTCTTTCCTTTCCTTTCTTTTTTCTTTTCCTTTCCTTTCCCTCTCCTTCTTTCTTTCCTTGTTTGTTTGTTTGTTTGTTTGTTTGTTTTTCAGCACTGGGGATCAAACCTAGGGTTCCATGAATGCTAGGCAAGCACTCTACCACTGAGGTTCATCTCAAGTACCATATTTATAGTACTAAATAATGAGCTGGGTGTTATGGCACATGCCTCTAATCCCAGTGACTCTGGAAGTGAGGCAGAAAGGGCAAAACTTCAAGGCCAGAAGCAGCCTGAGCAATTTAGCAAGAACTTGTCACAAAATAAAAAATATAAATGGACTGAGGGTAAAGCCCAGTGGTAGAGCACTTGAAAGGCATGTGAAAGGCCCTGGGTTCAATCCATAAATACTGCCAAAAAATGAAAAAATAAAGTATGTAAATGAAAGGCAGATCATGAGAATGGCACAATGGCAATTTGGAAGCCTTGGTCCCTGAAGATATATAGAGCCCACTCATCAGCACTGGGTGCCATCTCTGCATTCTCATTACACAAGTAAAACTAAAACCTTAGCCTGTGAAAGCCACTAATTATTGGTTTTTCTTTTTATTCAACCAAACTCTATATCTAACTGAAGTGTAGCATCAACTTTAAGCAACCTACTGAAGTCAGGAAAGGGGTACTTCCACAGATAAAAATCAATCATGACAAATTATAACAATAATCTCCTTTCAAATTCCTGAGCACAAGCCATCATAAGGGCTTCACCAACTGCTACATGCCATCCAAATGTTCAAAATCTCACAAAGGCCCTAAAGTACCAACTCTCCCTTAAACATTCCTCTGAACTTCAGCCAACATTGACATCATTTCTTCCCAAGGGCCTAGAACATTTAATATTGGTACAGTACCTTTTGGTACTTGCTCATATTTTCTTATCACACAGTTGAATTTCCTATATTCTTCAACTAATTTATGTTGCTCCTCCCTTTTTATAGAACAATAACTGAGGTTCTTTGCAAATAGAAATAGTCTGTGTATCATGTGTCCCCATGATCTGGACAAATAGATTGTTGCTTTTTGTTGTTAGGTGCTGTCGAGTTCAAATAAACACCTGTCTGATCTTAACTTTCAATTATCAAAGGGTGGTGTGGGACAGTGATATTCTTTAAAACCCATGGCATAAGCACTTCTATTTAGCAGCCTAATAATGTGGTTCTTGCTTACTTTTAAGCACAGTTCAAGCCACAGAGTATATATCAAATAAATACTTGAATGCAAAATGCAATTGAATTTAATTATATCATTTCTATTTCTATATCCAATTGGTCTTCTGTTATTTTTAAAGTAAACACTCTGAATCACTTGTTTCATCTTTTTAATACTCTTCTAATCTTATTTGTGCCCTAATTTCCTCCTCTGTAAACTTGAAGCCTTAATATGGTCCAAAATAATAGTGAAGTAAAATGAAATATTAATCATGAAGTATATACAATAATGTTTGGTAAGTAGTAGATAAGCAAAAATTATTTGCCATTATTATTACTATTGTTATTTTCCTCTGGCCTTTTTGTCTACTTGATTTAAAGTGATATGCTCATCTTTACCCATTAAAATTAAGAAGTTGGATGATACACTGAAATTAGATCATAATCTCAGCTATAATATTAAATATATCTTTTATAAAAAGGTAATTAGACAGGTGCAGTGGCTTATACCTGTAATCCCAACAACTTGGGAGGCAGAGGCAGGACCATCACAGGTGTGAGGACAGAGGCAGCCTGTGTAACTTAGCAAGACCTTATCTCAAGATAAAATTTTAAAAATGGGCTGGGGATGCAGCTCAGTGGTAGAGCACTTGCAAAGCATGTGTGAGGCCTTGGGTTCAATCACCCAGTACTGAAAAAAAAAAAAGTAAACTGCATTGTACAATATTTAATAACATACGCTGTCCATCTTCATCATTACTAGAAGACATCAGAGATTAATTAATAAAATATGTTGACAATTTTAAAAGCAACATGACCCCTTCATGTACCATTTTTTATGTATTTAAATAAAAACAAAAGCCCCTACCACATTTCAGGCATTGAAGATAAAATCATGATAAGAACTAACTCTTGTCAGAGAAGATGTGTAAAGGAGAGAGACACTGCAAAGAAATGATCCAGGAACATCAGTTTGTACCTCTGTGTGGCAGTGGTCCCTCCTCTCTTTTTTAGTTGTTAGGTGCCGTCAGTCGGTATCTGACTCATAGCGACCCTCTGTACAACAGGGGAAACACTATTGTCAGTGCTTCTCTGCTGTTCATAGGGTTTTTAATGGCAGATTGATTTTTGGGAGGGGGCTGCCAGGTCCTTCTCCCAAGCCTACAGCTTCTGGTGTTCCCAGGTGGTCTCCCATCCAGGTACTAACCAGGCCTGACCCTGCTTAGCTTCCGAGATCTGACAGGATCGGATGCCACAGGGCTATAGCTGCAGGCTCCTCTCTTTTAGGGTTGTCTTATTATTAGAGTCCAACTCATGGCAATCCAATGTACAACAGATTGAAACAATACCCAACACCATGCCATGCACAAGATCTTTTTATGTTTGAGCCCAATGTTGCAGTCACTATGTTTCTTCTCAATTTGAATCATGAAACATTAGCAAAAGGAGGCCCGAGGGATTTTACTCCATTCCCATCATTAAAGTTGACTCTACTTTGAGGAGCCAACTCTTTCCCAGTCATTTCTTGAATGCCTTCCAGCCTGAGGGGCTCACTCTCTGGCACTATATTTGACAGTGCTTCCCTGCTATTCATAAAGTTATCAATGGCTAATTGTTTCAGGAGTGGGCTGGCGGCTCCTTCTCTCTAGTATGTCTTAGTCTGGAAGCTCAGCTGAAACCTGTCAATCATGGGTGGCCCTGCTGATATCTGAGATACCGGTGGCATAGCTTTCCGCATCACAGCAACATGCAAGCCCCTTCAGCATGACAAGATGACAGATATGTTCGGGTCTGTTTCAGGGCAGTACCTTTGAAAACAATAGTCTTGAACTTCAATTTGGATGGAACACAGCAAGATCTGGAGGATGGGAGGCAATGCTAGGAAAGCACCCAGTAGCTAGTGGACAGCGTTCAGGTGTGGGGCCACGGACAGGAAAACAGGAACATGGTGCTCATCAGGCTTGCACTTCCTTTACTTTTCATTTTCTTCCCATGTGCTGATGACATCTCTTTCCACAGGGCTTGGCATGTTGAACCTGTAATCCTGACCACCTGTAAAGTCATTTCCCACCACTATGGAGCCCTGCCTACCAGCCCAGGATGGCTGTGTGGGCAATGAAGACTCCTTGCTCTTTTATTTTCCTAATGTATGTTTTATATTATTTTAAGTAATGCAAATATTAATTTTTCTTTAAAATAAAATCACAAAAATACTAGAAACTGTTCTAGCTGAAAATATGTATATATTAGGGTCAAAATATGTTGATAATTGTAACATCAAAACAAAAAATACTTGGCAGGAGAAAAGACTATGTACTTTTGAATTATTAAAGCAAATAAAATGATTGAAAGACTTTTTTAAAAAACTAGAAAAATATAAGAAACATGACATTAAGTTTTCCTGTCTTTAATGTGTGGAGGGTTCTTACAAATTAATTTTTAAAAATGAACATGTACTCCAACAAACAAATGAGCAAGGGACATGAATAAACAATAAACCTACATACACACAAAGATAGAGCAGGAAAATAATTTCAGTTCAATTACTTTTTTGTATTTAAATAAATGCTAATTAAATCAATGAGTTACTTTCAAATTGGTAGTATCAGCGGATGATGAGGAAACAGTAATATAGGAATCAACAGTGTTAGTGGGAGTATACATTTGTACAATTATATTGTATGAAATTTTGGAAAAATGTACCTATTTTGGTAACCTTAAAAGTCTATAAAAGTTCTAACTTAATAATTCCTCTTCTATAAATCTACTCCAAGGCAATGATTATAGAAGTATCAAAGATTTATTTACTGAAGTAATTTTTCATAGGTTTGTTTACAATGGCCAAAATCATGGAAATAACTTCAAACCCAACAATGGGTAATTGGCTGAATATACTATGTATATTTATATAAGAGGAAATAATAAAACCTTTGTAAATGACATTGAAAAGAATATCTAGGAAGATAGAAATATATTCATGTTATATTGCAGGCAAAGGTCACCAGACTGTTTATACAGCGTAATTCATTATTGCAATATTTGCAAATGAGAATATACATGGTACATGCATAAACCATATGCATATACCACAACAGCAGTTATTTCTGGTTAATGATACTTCTGTGGTTCATATTCTCTGTACCCCTTATTAATTGCACAAGTATCAATTATCATAAATTTCAACTATCAAAGTTAATATCAAGTAATCAAGCAGTCAAGTAATGAATTTTGATGAAATACAAGAAAATTGGCTTCCAAACAAAAGAGGATATTCCAGCATTTAAATCCTAACGTGGGCATATGAGAAGCAATCACGTACCTATTGTTAAGTGCCCCGTCTAGTGGAGTCTGACTCATAGTGACCCTACATACAACAAACAAAACACTCCCCGACACTGTGGGAAGAATGAAATCAAACAAAATGTATGCAGAGGGGTATAAACTGAGATTTGAAGTTGGTATAGAGAAAAATGCTGAAAATCTGACCTTTAGATCGGAAGAATGGGGAGAAGCAAGCTCCTAGAGGGTGTAAGTATTATAAATAAAATAATAATGTGTTTGTTTTAGTGCAAATGCAATAATGGCCAAATTACTCTAACGTGCAAACATCTTAAAGGGGAGCTAGTGGAGCACTAGGAACAGTTAATTGATCTCCAGCATGACTGGGATTTTCAGGCTGGTGTTAAGTTTAACAATCTTGAAAGGTGTTTTGGAGTTCAAATGCAAAATAAGTCCCTCCCTTGGAGGGAATTCTGTGAATTAGTTGGAGACACAGGCATTTACAGCTCACAGGTCTCCTCATTTGCTAGAGGGTATCGTTATCTTTATAGTTCTATATGTAAGATAGGCAAGTGTCCCAGGTCATGCCTCCTCCCATGAAAAATTGGTGATGCACTGGGGAGTGAGGAGAGGCCCAGAAAAGTCTGCAAATGGACAGAAATACAGGATACATAAATGAACAAAAAAGGTTAGAAAACGGATCCCTATCCCTAACAGTAAAGGAATTCTTTCACGGGGGAAATTGGTATTTCTGAGGACTACTCATGAACATTCCTAGAATTTTCCTGTGCTCCAGGAAAACCACTGCAGAAAAATTTC
Organism: Pedetes capensis; assembly: GCA_007922755.1. Lineage (NCBI taxonomy): Eukaryota > Metazoa > Chordata > Mammalia > Rodentia > Pedetidae > Pedetes > Pedetes capensis. Next base: position 66,803 of record VMDO01002941.1, on the reverse strand, counting down.
CACCACACTGGTATGTGCACTTCCTAGCACATACTGCATAGAATGTTAAGGGGATGAGCGACAAAGTAGGCAGGAGGTTTTGTGATTAATGAAACCAACTTACCTCAAGAAGCAGGTAATATTACTGAGCCCATTTTTCTTTTGAATAAATTTGTTATAACAATACCTAAAATGGAAGATTGTTTAGAAGATAAAAGTAATAATATACATAAATTCCTGGTCCATAATAAATAATAGCCATGTGGCATCCAAGGCCCTCAGATCTCTGAAGCTAAGCAGGGTCGGGCCTGGTTAGTACTTGAATGGGAGACCGCCTGGGAGCACCAGATGCTGTAGGCTTGGGAGAAAGACCCAGCAATCCACTCCCAAAAATCAATTCGCCATTGAAAACCCTACGAACAGCAGAGAAAGCACTGTTGTACGTCGGGTCACTATGAGTCGGATACCAACTTGAGGGCACCTAACAACAATAACCAACCACCATTAAGAAAGGATTTTATTTTCCTAGGGCAAAGTTAGGGAGGGTTTGTTATGATAGCAACATTTTAGTTGACAACTTATTATCAGAAATGCCACAAAAATTCAGAAACAAAAGTCAAAACTTATTTTTTATAACAAAGCTTGAAATTCATTCCAAATTTGTATTTTTATCAATTATTTTTATTTTTTGAATGCAAATTCCAAGTACATTTGTACCATTACCAGCAATTCTATAGATTGTGAGCAAACATGTTTATATTGATGTCAGAAGATGGGTGAGAATGTTCCGCAAACAATAATTTAAAGTTTTCTTTAGATCTGGACCCTAACACAATAAGGAATAAGACAATTATTGTTTATTAAGACTGTGTTAATATAACTTCACTTTGGGGATTTTTCTTTCTTATTTTCTTTTATTATTTATTTATTTATTTGGCAATACTGGAGGGCTGAACCCAGAGTCTCACACATACACATGCTGGGCAAGCACTCCACTACTGAGCAGCAAACCCAGACCCTTTTTTATTTATTTATTTTTAAGACAGGGTCTCACTAAAGTGTGGCCCCTGGTCCCTGGCCATGAACTTTCATTCCTCCTGCCTTAGCCAGAATTAGAGGTGCTTGTTACAGGTTTAGCTGAGATTACAGGTGTGTGTCACCCGCTATTCTTTTTTTCTCTTTCTTTTTCTTTCCTTCTTTTCTCTTATTCATATGTCAATACAGTAGGCTGTGTCACATTACTCATATAAGATACCTTTGAGATAGAACTTTTCACGTATAATAACTGCTCAAGGAACTAGCTTATGCAAATTCATGGGTATTTTAGTTTGTCCTTATATAAGGAAACTTCTGGGCCATTGATTGATTCTATAACCATTAAAATATGGTGGCAAAAATAACAATGACATGTTCAGTCAGTGATACACTAATTGTAATTTAAGAAAATCTGAATTAAGCACTTTACATCTAAAATAAAAATAAAAATAAAAAAGACTTCAGCCCCCTCCTTTCAGAGAGGATGAGCTATTTGGTTAAGGACTCAAAGCCAGTTACCAACAGAACTAGTTTAAAACCCAGTTATCCAGCTTCAAGGTGGAAGTGAAGTATTAAGTAGGTTTCAATAATCAGCTTTTATATACAATATTACTAAACATCCCAGATTCATGATAGTTCTCAACCACATTGTTTTTCTTGCGATTTCAAAAGTTGTGAGTAGAGTAAAGATACAGAGTAAGAAAAGTATTTGAATCTCTGCTCACCATTTAACCCAACTGTAAATATTTAGCTTAAACTTCTCCATCTATGAAATGAGGATAATAGCTCCTATCTCACAGGTGTGTTAAAAGAACAAAATAAGAGAAATCATAAAAGTCTAATAAATTCATAAGCTATAAAAATGCAAACATTCAAGGCAATGGTACTATCATTGTTACTCAGCTTACAAAAATCCTGGCTTTTTTATTGTGAATGAACTTGATTCCTGGCTCTATTTGCCTATTCTAGCAACATAGCTCTTAGATTTAAGATATAAGGATTTTTAACCAGGGAAATTTTTGCTATGCAGTAAGAAAATATAAGTAATTATCTAAAACAAAGCCATCTAATTATATTAGGGGGTTCTGATAACAGCATAAACCATGAAAGTGGAACCTAAGTGCTTTATTATCAGAATCATAAAACGGAAATATAGTCTGTTATTGCATTATTGCAAATTCTTTATTTTATAATACAGAATTGGGAGTGTTTCCCAAATCGTCATTTTTATACTCAATATGGTCCTGTTAATTTTTCATATTGATATTAGAATTATTTCATAATAGCATGCTATTTTACTACTGGACTTTTTTCCTACATGTACGATAGTTTATACATAAAAACATGTTAGAATTGAAGTCTCTGCTATAGTTGTTAATTTTCCCATGTTATACATCACTTAGGCATGCATCATATCTGTAAAAGCATATGTAAGCCATATGTACATAATTCATACCCATACGTAACGGTACCCTCATAAACTATTTTCCCACCATTGAAGCACACATATGTTTAACTTTGAAGTGTATTGCCAGAAGAATGCCTTTGAAAAAAATCCCACTGCAAATGAAGTCTCATCAATTGCTGCTTTTTTTCTACTATATACTTTATGAATTGCCTCATCATAATTAACTCCAACCACTGGAATTAATTACTCTAGATGATTTGAGATCATCCCACAAAGCAGGGAATAGGATATGAAAAAGCAGAAACTGTCTCTGAAAAATGTAACATATCTTGGTGTTTTGATTTTTAAGAGGAAGGAAAGTTAGGAATGAGGACGAACTTGGGCACATTTAATTCCTTTTTAGTTTCGGAAAATTATGGTCATTCAGAGCTGAAAGGGGTCACGATGGGTGGTGAGTTGAACCTCTTCACTTCATACACATAGAATACATGTGTGAACTGGTCCTAGTCACACACAGGGCTATGGTCAAACTATAACAAGGAGCTAGGCTCTCTGCCTCTATTGCATAATGTTCTGCATAACTGGCCTATGTCAATATCATGGACTCATGATCCTAATTATATGCCAGGTTTCTGTTCAGTAGTAAAATAAAAAGCAAAGAGAATGGGTGTTATCAGACTTTTATAAGTCTTTCTCATACAGAAACCGCACACAGCCATTAAGGGGATATAAACAGTGAAGGGTCACTAACAACAAACACAGCCGAAGAAAATTCCGGTATAGTCATTTGAAGAAGGTGCCAATGGAGGCAAATCCACCCCAATTTTGTCCCAATTCACCATCACAGCTTTTCCTCCCTAAATTCATTACAATTAGAAAGCATTATGAGCATTTATATTCAGTAGAAACTTGTTCTGCATCAAAGCACGGCATGGGAAATTAGAAAATAGTTAACAATTTACAGTTTTTTGGTTATGAGAAGAAAATTTATGTTTCAAATTATGCACATACTTTTAATGTGAATTTTTCTAAAAGTGTTAGTGTTCTACCAAAATGTGCTAAATTCTTTCTCACAGAGAAAAAACATCTGATCTAATCAGAGGTAAGGGATCTGAACATTAGGAATTGGAGGCAAGACAAAGAATGTCCCCATGTATAGCACACTTTTATGAAAAGCAAAATTGATATGCAAAGTGTGATGAAAACATATGGTGAGTGTTTCAATTAAAAAATTATTACAATAAAAGATACCTTGCCATTCATCCCCCTCAAGCTGGAGATGTTGTTCAGTGGTAAAGCACATCACCTAGAATGTATGAGGCCCTGGGTTCGATCCCCAGCACTGAAAAACTCCCCCTGAAAATATTTCCCTTGGCTTCAAACACATTTCACATTTATTTCATTGTTCCTGGCTCTTTCTGAAGCAGGTATGGGAGTCCTCTTTAGTGTCTTTAGGTGCACTATTGTGGCTGCCTTGATGTCCTAAATTGATTCAAAGTGTTTGTCTTTCATGGTCATGTGGACTTTGGGGAAAAATGAGAAGTCGCATGGTGCCAGATCCAGTGAGTAAGGTGAATGAAGACACACCCTAAAGTTTTTATTTGGCAGAAATTGCCATACCAAGCTGGTCATGGTGGCGCACGCCTGCAATCCCAGCGGCTGAGGAGGCAGAGGCAGGAGGATCGCAAGTTCTTAATCAGAGGCAGTCTGCGTAACTTAGGGAGACCCTGTCTCAGAAAAAAAGTAAAAAAAAAAAAAAAAAAAAATGGGCTGAGGGTGCAGCTCAATAGTCCAGCACTTGCAAAGCATGCAAGTGCAAGGTCCTGGGTTCAACCCCCAATACCACAAAAACAAAAGAAAAGAAATTGCCATACCAGAAGCTGTGTATGACATGGAGCCTTGTCATAATGGAGGACAAAACAAAAGACACTTATGAAAGAACACTTCCAGAACTGCTTCAGAAAGTGGGCAAGAATGCTGGCATAAATGTGCTTGAAGTTAGGCGGAGTATGCTGATGGAGATTAATGGCAACATGTCTTTTACTGTAATGGATTTTTAAATTTAAACATTTACCATTTTTTATCACATCATATAAGTTGAGACAATATGAATTAATAAAAATTGATAAAAATAAGCTTAACTATTTTCTTTCCGTGTCTCTTCTGAGGGTTTCTCAGTATAACAAAACGAAGTTAAAACAGTGTATCTGTTGGACCTGCCCAGAGCACATGCCAAGACAGAGCTAGAAATGCAAGATGATAATTGGGAAGAATGCCCACAGAAGAGAAAAGGGATATACAACTGGAGAAGTCAGGGAAAGCCTTCAGACCATAATGTACATCTGACTCCTGTGAAGATGAGGGGGAAGAAGGTGGATTGGGAAGAAAAGCCTCAAACTCTTGTGCAGCTTTGGGAAAGCCTTGGTCAATCCCACAATAAGCACAGCACAAAGAAGGCCCATATGGGAGCCTCCCATTGTCCAGGAGGTGCCAGCCCTTGTACTACTGCTTTGCCCAGTCTTTGGCTGGGGGCTGCCTTGCAAGAGCTTGGCATCTACTCGTGAAAGAATCATTTGGAAGGATGGCTGAGAGGGGCATCACCATGGCTACCACTTACAGGTATTGATTCTCTTCCAGTGTGGACATTTTTGACAGCCAGTCAGATCATCTCATGCACATTTCCAAATGTGGGTTGGATAGACTCCTTCCAAATGATGTGCCCAATTGCTTTCATAAAATTGGGAAATTTCCACATCTTAACTGCTCAAAACTTTACCACAAACACTTTGAAAATTCTCTCAGGTCATGAACTGTTAACCTTAAATGTGCCCCACACCCCAACACCATCTGAAGTACAAAACAAAAGTAACTTTGTGTTTTAGAAAACAAGAAAATCTGAAAAATTCCCTTCTTATTCCAGAAAATGAATTCTCTCCCTTGAGTATCCATAGATATTTACTCAACCTTGATTCTTCTCATTGATTTTGTCTCCCCACAGAAAAGCAACTTCATTTATTGTCCTGCTGATTTGTTTTAATCAAATTGCTCAGTGATATAAAACACAAAATAAAGGAAGATGAGTTTTGCTTGTTTATTCTGTGTGTATTCTGGAGGAGTTTTGATTTCTGTTTCCCTCTTCCCAGACCTGGGTTGCTATATGTCACATTCATTGCTGGGGCCTCCCAAGTCTCTCACAGGACAATTCCACACAGGCCAGTACATGGAGCTGGCTCAACTCCCAGCTCCCTGCCTCCTTGGCACTGCCGAGTACTTGATATTTAAGGTAAACCCAGAATAAAACTTTTTCCTTTTGATCAAAAATTAAAATCCATTTTTTCCACATAGTTCTGAGCTATGTATGCAATATTTTTATCCTGCTGTGAAGGATAACATACTTCAAAATTTAGTCTTGAGCCCTGCCTCCTACCCTAAATTCCAAAATCAAATATTCAACTATCTGTTTCATATTTCCATTTGATGATTAATCAGAAAGGGCATATTGAACTTGGGAGTCCCTCATAGAGGTTTTCAATGGTTGATTGCTTTGGGATTGTTTTGGGGAGTGGGTTGCCACATCTTTCTCCCATTTTGGCGGTGCTAAGGATCAAACCCAAGTCCTCAGAAAGTGCAGAGCAGCACCTACCAACTGAGCTAAACCCCCACCCATCTTGAACTTAACATATCCAATTCCCACTCTTGATTTCCCCTCCCAAACCTGCTCCTCCTTCAGTCCTTCACCACTTGGAGAGTCATAATTCCGAGTCTCAAAAATCCTTGGACACAACCTTGATTCCTTTGTCCTGTCTTTATATCTAATCCAAGAATGCATCACTTTACCTCTCCGTAGAGCACTTTTAACCACTTCCACCATTAGAACTCTAGTCCAGGCCATCATCTTCTGTCTCCTGGATTATGTCAAGAGCTTGCTAATTTTTTTTTTTAACTGCTGTTTTTGTCTCTTTCGTCTATTTTCCATTGAGCTACCTGAGTGGTCCCCTTTAAGCATAAAACATATCATCTCAATCCATCAAAAGCCCCCAAAGACCTGTCTCCTCATTCAGGATGAAATTTGACTTCCCTGACATGACCTATAGGCTTCACCTGATCTGTAAAGTGCCCTGGCCACTCCTTTGATGCCATCTCAGGCCACCGCCCCTTTCCACACTCTGCCCTAGTCTTATGACTTCCTTGATCTTTGAAAAAAAATCAAGCACACATGTACCTCAGGGTCTTTGCATTTTCTGCTTCTTCTGCCTGGGAAATTCTTCACCCTACCGCTCTTGAGATAAGGATGGCTTCTGGAGAGAGGCAAGAACACAAAGAGAGTCAGAGGCAGCTTGGGAGCTCAGCATATAAGGAACATCGCAGTGCACAGACAACATGGAAATGAATGTCTCACACTTGAACCAATTTTCCCTAAGCCACAAAGCTTCAGCTGGTAGCTGGGCTATCCTAAAATGTGGTGAACAAATCTCCCACTGTCTGCACCACAATGAAAATATTTACTGATGCCTATCATAAATCTGGTGCTTTACATCTGTCATCCCCATAAATGCCCACAAGAACGCTGTAGAATACAGACGATTTCATCACCACCTTTGTACATATAAAGAAAGTGGAGTTACATTTTACAGAGTCAGACAATAGATATAAAACCAAGTCATGGGTCAAGCTGACTCCAAAGCTTCTGCTTGTTTTTGTGTGTCATGCAGGCTCCCAATGAAATAAAACAAATGCCTACTGTCCACTGGAACATTCACCTGTCTTTGAACTATCTCTACAACTTCCCACCTCCTTGCCCACTACATTCTGTAGGAATAACCTCTCACACTTCCCATCTCTTTCTAAATCCTGACTTACACCTGCAGGATTAGCTCAAAGGATCATCTGGCTTTCCTTTGCCCAACCTTCTCCCCATCTCACATAAGAATCAGAGACTCAAGCCAGGCAGAGTGGTGCATGCCTATAGTCCCAGCGACTCGAGAGGGAGACAGAGGAAGGAGAAGCGTGAGTTCAAGGCCAGAAGCAACTGTGTAATTTGGCAAGACCATGTCTCAAATGAAAAAAATTTAAAAAGGGGCTGGATGTGTACCTCAATGGTAGAGTGCTCACAAATTATGCATGGGGTCCTGGATTCAGCTCTCCAGTACAGCAAAAATAAAAAATAAAAGAATCAGAGACTGTCTTCTACCAGCTCTCATGGTTTGTGGACATGGTTTGTGGCTCTACTCTGGTATTTTCACACATTTCATTGCTTTAGCTATATACATTTTGTTCTGTTATAGTTAGACCCGATGCAAAGGCACCTAACAACAACAACAAAGCTATATACACATACAACTTCACTCTATCAAGTCTAAGCTCCTTGAGATCAGAGCCATATTTTTATATTTTTATCCCTCAACACATTAAACAATGCCTTAACATGTTAGATACTCAACAATACTGTTGCAGTTGAATGGAATTGAATGGAAATAGTACCACAAAGTTTCAGTTTGCTAGCTATGATAACAACAGCTAACTTTCTTGACCACTTACTGGGTATCTATGCTTGCTAATCCTTTACCTGATGTACCTCAATTTATTCCTCACCATAACCCTATGGCCCAAATAATAATATTATCGACATTACATGTAGAATAAAATTGAACAACAGAGAGGTTAATTAATTTTATTGTTGGTCTCAGAGCTAGAAAATGGCAGAGCCAGGATTTGAACTTGGGCAGTCTGCATTGAGAGCCCATGACTGAACCATGGCACTATACAAAGTTGAATCTTATGACCTCAGTAACTACTCTGATGATTGCCTCTTTTATTCCCACTCTACATACAGCTGCTCCACGTCATGGTATATTATCTGTCCACTGTTTCAGGGCAGGGTGCAGAGACCAGAGAGATTCATTTGCTGGGAGGTGGATGTCCTATGTATTCAGAGTGGTTAGATGTGTTACGTTCAAAGCCAGCTCGAGAATTTTTAAATTTCCTTTTGAGGACTTCATTGTGACACAATAATACCACTGTCAATTAGAAATCAGTCTAGCCAGACTTACACATCCTAGAAATAAATAATCCTTCTTTTTTTAATGCCAAAGAGGTGCAGAGACACAAAAGACCTGTTAATGTCTTGCAGTGATCATGGTTTGACCCGCAGTAATCATCAGCCCTGACAAACATGATGGACACAGCTATTAAACCATAGACATGGGACTAACACCAGCACGCATGCTGGCCACTCAGCCTTCAAATCACCTACTGACAACAGACTTCACTGCTGCCTAGGACAGTGGGGCCTCTAAATGGGCTCATATAATCCCAAATCAGAGAACATTAAACATTAAAGATTTTTAAGTTTGTTGCCAAGAAGTTCACTGTAATTTGTGACTGATTGGGACATTTAAAACTGGCTCTTTTTTAAAAATATTTGGATGTCCATTTTTCCTTATCTTAAAAAGGGAAGCCTTGTTTCTTAGAGATAATAAACAGTCAAAGTCTAAAATATTTTAGGAAATGGATAACCGCTCAGCTTGCAGGTGAAAATTAATTTTTTCATCTCAGATATACAAGATGGATTTCTAGAACATCTTGTGCAATCCCTAATAACACTAGCATCGTGAGGAGGAGGGAAACACATCTCAGATTCTTCAACTCAGTGACAATATTGAGCATTTGTCATTAACAGAGGAAACAACGTAAGTTGCCTCTAGTAAGAGAGAACAGGATTTACAACTAGTAACACACATATACACATACTTAATGGAGAAAATGGGAGGAGGCAAGCCAATGATTTGTTTGTCATTTGAGAAGGAGCAAAAGGGAGGACTGGTATTGTTTAATTTGAGTCAAGTAGCAGAAAGTCTGAATTTCAGTGCAGCTCATTTGGTTTTATTACCAAGTACACTTGGAAATTATTCGAACTGTCTCTTTTTGCCCATGCCTGCTGCTGCCCTGCTTTTGGTCATTCGATTATGTGATGTGACACCCGCCACATGAAAAGGTTGTTCCTTCTGCTCTGTCTGTCAGGGCTGGTAGGAGAAACAGAGGAAGAAAAATTGCACAGCTGGTAGTACAGTGAACCCAAAAATATCCAGAAATGTACCAGAGGGAATAGTCATCAGCAGGAAGTGCACAAGCACCCAGACTCTTGATTACATGCTGCTCACAGAACACCAGGCGTTTCTGCCAACTCCTTTCTCCTCATACACTGAGCTGCAGACAGCATGTTGTACCCTGCATCATCAGTTTTGATGAATAATGCACTGATAAGCACTGCAGCCAGTATTCTGGGGGAGCCTGGAAGCCAGATGTCATCTGGACCTCCAATAGTTTGAACCCTGGGTCTCTGACAGACACTGATAAAAATATGACACAGCACTGCAGTGTGGGCAAGGCCACTGGGAAATTCTGGTTTATTTTATGGCGTTGTGGAAAATGCATGGGAATTAGCTTTGTCATCGGTGGTTGTGAGGGGACTATGCTTAAATAGGATTGATTACTAAGTGACTCAGTGGTAATGCCGGCTAGGTAAACTTGAATCTGAGCCTTGTCCGGAAAGCTCACATAAACACACAGAAAGAAGGGGCTTTTGAGGGGAAACTGTGTTTTAGAGGGCTCAAATCCACCTGACTCCAAATGGGCACTGTGACAGCCAGATGGAACGCGTTTCCTCCACAATGGAATTTGGAGGGTGGTTGTGACAGATTTGAGTGTCGCCTTCCTGGGAAGGTGCACACGATCTGATTCCACCCTTACCCCTGTGCACCACACGCTTGAAGCATTTCAGCAGGAGCACTGCACAGATCATGTCTAATTCCATCATTACAGGTAAACATTCAAAAGGATCAATTAGACACGAAGTTTCCTCCCCTCCGTAAACTGCAGACCTACCCCACGTTGTTTTATGAGTGAAACCTGGAGTTGGAGCAACAATTGTCTTTGCTCTATTTAATTCTTCATCTAGACAACAGATTTTTCTGACCCTAAATTCAACAGTGATCTCTGGCTCCATCCTCAATTGCAATTGGCTGTCCTTCTAGGCTCCCCCCCACCACCACCTCCAAGCTCATGCTCCCTTCTGCTACTGCTTAATCTCTCCCTACTGCTCTGTCACTCTCTTATCTGGCTGGCTACCTCATCCAGAGTATTCTCAGCCTCTTGAACCCAAGCTGTCAGCCCCAAATACCAAGCTCTGGCAAATCAGAGGCTTAAGCTACGAACACTGCAAGACTCAATCCACTACTTTGAAGCTGTCTCACTTGAGAAGAGACGAATTGTAATATGCAATTGCCCAATGTGAGGTTGCTCTTTATCCACTAGATTCAGTTAGATCATTTGGACAGACAGAACCAGAGGGAATCCTGTATTCCCACTACCTGAAATGTACAGATGAAAGAATGTGACAGCTTTGGGTGGCCCCCATGGATGCTCTTACTAAAACATTCCACTTCTGTCTGTTACAACAACATAATAGACAAAACTAAGATGTAAGTCAAAATAGTTTCAAAATTCCTAAAATAGCTCTAGCCCATGAAGTATAATACAATTTTATTCACACACACACACACACACACACACACACACACACACACACACACACACACAATAGCCAGCCAGTAGACAAGTATACATACATAGAATAACTTTTTACAATAAACTTTCTTTCAACATGGCAAGATGCTCATTTTATGATGAAGTTCACACTCTTCTTCCCAACCTATCTCTTCCTGGTTTGTACTCTCCAAGTGGAGACAGGCTCACTGCTACCTTTGACTTTTTTTGTCTTTTGATGTTTAGTTACCAAACTTCAAACACAGAGGAGTAGTAAAACGGAATAATGAACATGTTTCTAACCTTTACTAAATTTTAACTAATTTCAATTTTGGCATATTTGCTTCACCTTTTGGGGGAAAACTGAAATAGTAAAATAAATTACAGATATTATATCACCCCCCCCAAATGTCAAGAAGTACCCCTTTCACAAGATTACTTTTTGTTTCATGGCCAAATATCATTATCACACCTAAAAGAATTTATAACCTCTTAACGTCACCTACTATACTGTCTATATTCAAATTTCCCAAACTATTCCTCAAAATATCTTTTATAGCTAGTTAATTCAAACCTGAATACAATTAAGTAGCATGTGTTGTATTTTATTTCCCTGGCACTGTTTATTGCTACTGTTTGTTACTCTTCTGCCTTAACAGCATAGATCAATTGAGAAAACAAAAGGCAGGCCCTGACAATAGGAATTGGCCAATGACACAGCCAGATGTCAGCGCCATTTAAAGCTGGTCTGGTGTTCAGAGTTAAAGCCTGGATATTCTTTTGTTAGATATAAATAATTTCACAAAACATCAACATCAGACAAGATCACTCAAAAAAAAATGAGGCTACTTCACAATTATGTGACTAAGCACAGACAAAATCAAAGTCACTATACCACCACAAAGTACCTTGCATATGCTTCTTTGGGTCAATATGAATGACAGCTGCTTCTATACTATGAAGGCCTCATCCTGAATCTAGTCTCAGATAAAATTAATTGAGATACCAAGAAATTGCAACAAGAATAGATAAATAGGATTACATGAAATTAAATAGCTTCTGTACAGCAAAGGAAACAATCATCAGAATCAAGGAACTCCCCACTGAATGGGAAAACATCTTTGTATCTTATACATCAGACAGAGAACTAATTTCCAGAATTCATAAATAACTCAAAAAAGCAATTCCCAAAAAAACAAATAACCCAATACACAAGTGGGCAAAGGAACAGAACAGATAGTTCTCAAGTGAAGAAGCTCGTAAGGCCATGAAGCACATGAAAAAATGCTTAATATCCTTAACCATTAGGGAAATGGTTAAATGGTCAAAACAACACTTGAGATTCCACCTTACTCCAGTAAGAATGGCCAAGATCAATAAAACAAATAACAACAAATGCTGGTGAGGTTGTGGAGAAAAAGGAACACTTTTATGCTGCTGGGGGAGTTGTAAATTGGTTCAACCACTTTGGAAATCAATATGGAGGTACCTCAGAAAAGCAGAAATAGATCTACCATATGACCCAGTTATACCACTATTGGGAATATACCCAAAGGGAGAGGAGTCATTGTACCACAGTGACACCTCCAACTCCATGTGCAATTTTTCACAATAGTAAGGATATGGAATCAACCAAAGTGCCCATCAACAGAAGAATGGATAAAAAATTTATGGTACATATACACAATGGAATTGTTGTTGTTGTTGTTGTTAGGTGCCGTCGAGTCGGTATCCGACTCATAGCGACCCTCAGAGGGTTTTCAATGGCTGACTGTTTCGGGATTGCCTTGGGAGTGGATTGCCAGGTTCTTCTCCCACTTTTGCGGTACTGGGAATTGAACTCGGGACCTCAGAGACTGCAGTGCAGCGCTCTACCAACTGAGCCAAATCCCAGCCCCCACACAATGGAATACTACCCAGCAATTTAAAAAAATGAAATAATGTCATTTGCAGCAAAATGGGTGGAATTGGAGATAATCATCTTAAGTGAAAGAACACAAGCCCAAAAAGAGAAATATCACATGTTCTCACTCATATGTGGGAGCCGAATCAAACTTAAAAGAAGGAAAAAATCCTGTACATAAATTGGAACATAATAAAAAGCCCAATTAAACTTAGCACAGTAAGGACAATTTAAGGAGTAGAAAGAAGGAGGGAGGGATCTAGGAAAAAGGAAGCGATGATGGGAGAAGATGGGAGGGGGAGGAGGGCCGTTGAGAAGGGAGGAAGGGGGAGAGCTCAACCTCAATGTAAACAGCACAGCTTTATTAGTAAGGGAAATAAAAAATAATAATACCAATAATACCAAAGGATGGCAATAATGCAAATGGACTAGATCACTCATGTAATAATTGCTGAGAATGTAAAAAGATAGATCACTATAGAAAAAAGTTTGGACTTAAAATCAGGATGCACATATATAGTTAAATATTCACACAAAAAGACATACAAATAGAAAGGAGATCATTGGGGGTGACAGGGGAGGAGTGTCATGAGAGGGTAAGGGGGAAGTTACATGAGCAATGTACAATGAAATGCATATATGGAAACATCTCAACAAAATACATGTCAGAATGAAACCCATTAAGTTGTATATTAAAAACTTCCAATAAAAAAGAAATAATAAAAAACATTGAGATACCAATCACAGAATTAATTCTGCTCTCCAACAAAATCTAATCAAGTAAACCTCACTTCCTCGAATTCTCCCAATCACCTAAGAAACAAAGCCCAAATTTTATAATTAATTCTTTCTAATACAGTCTCACTAAATTGCTCGTGGTTCCCATGAATGGGCATTCCCCTCACTGCAATGAGTAATAAGCTCAAATTTTAACTGGACTAGAATTCTAACTCTTCGTCAGTATTTCAATGTTGTGTTAGTTTTTTTCTCTATACATACTTGAAAGGGTGAAAGTGACAGTGGCCCCTGACCCACTGAAGCAGCAACCCCAGGAAAGTATGGCTTGCCTCCAAGACTGACTGTCCCCAGGTACCATTACTTGGTGTGTTTACCACAAATCCAGGGCTGCCATCCACATCACCTGCTCCAAAATCCTGCCACATCTTTATTCTGGAGACTATCTAAATTAGGAACACCCAGCCAATGCTACTGAAGTTTATATTTACTCACTCCTAAAGCAGAATATTTTTATTTAATTTATAAGGCACGGTTAATTCCCAAGGAAAATTTCATTGTTGAAATTGCCAAGGAAAACTTCATTATCGATGGGCTAACCAGGCATATGCTTTCACAATGGACAAACTACATAGGATATCAAATCATGAAAGAATAAGAATAGAATCCAAATAAGAGGGTTAATATGACTCAGATGTTCAATAGCATTGATTGAGATAGGGTATCATACCAAGTGTTCCATGGAGAGACAAAGTAACTACCTACTGAAGACTATACTTCCCATGAAAACGGCTAAGCATGCTCTAATAAAAGTTGTCTTTCCAATTATCCTTTCTCTATGTTTCCATTGGGCTGGGATTTAGCTCAGTTGGTAGAGCGCCACTCTGCAGTCTCTGAGGTCCCGAGTTCAATTCCCAGCACCGCAAAAATGGGAGAAGGGCCTGGCAATCCACTCCCAAGGCAATCCCGAAACAGTCAGCTATTGAAAACCCTATGAGGGTCGCTATGAGTCAGGTACTGACCCGAAGGCACAAAACAACAACAACAACATGTTTCCATTGCTGCAAAGTAATTTCTTCTGTTTGTCACATTTCTTCTTCATGCTATAGGAAAATTTGGATTTGTTAACTCCACACTATTTAGTGTTTATTGTGTTGGACTGTCAAGCTAACCCACAAACCCCTATGTCTAAATAAGACTACCAACTGAAGGGAATGTCCCTGGGGTCGCACTGGCCCTGCTTTGTCTAAGATGGCTCCTCTTTCTGCTGTCTTACCTAATTTTGTTTCAAGATCCAACATATGTGTCAATACCATTTCTCCACCTTTTCTCTATTGAGAGATATTATGTTGTTAGGTGCCAGTTGAGTAGAGTCCGACTCATAGAGACCCTCACAGGGTTTTCAATGGCTGGTTGCTTCAGGAGTCTATTGCCATGTCCTTCTCCCATTTTTGCCGGGCTGGGAATTGAACCCCAGTCCTCAGAGAGTGTAGCCTGACACTCTACCAACCAAACTAAACCCCAGTCCCCTCTTTGGTGATAGTGTTTAGAAATTCTGGTCTTTAAAAGCAACTTCAAAATGCTCCAAATAAAGTCTATACATTAGGCATTAACCTAATGTATTTGTTGTTGTTGTTGTTAGGTGCCATCGAGTCGGTATCTGACTCATAGCGACCCTCATAGGGTTTTCAATGGCTGTTTCGGGATTGCCTTGGGAGTGGATTGCCAGGTCCTTCTCCCATTTTTGTGGTGCTGGGAATTGAACTCGGAGCCTCAGAGACTGCAGCGCAGTGCTCTACCAACTGAGCTAAATCCCAGCCCCAACCTAATGTATAGTTAATATCAAGGGTTTAGTGTGGAAAAGAAACAGTAAAAGGAAAGGTAAATATAAAAGCTTTAATACAAGTAAATGGAAGATCCCACATGACTTAATTTGTATAGAAAACATAAAATTTTGCCCACAGTGTGCTAGAACATATATATAATTTGAACATTGCTCATATGGACAAACAAAATGTCACATGGACAAACAATATTTATTTAGTTTGATATATAACTATGAAAAATACTTTTCCTTCTATATGTATTTTACTCTGCAATTAGTAATAAAGTATTTTTTTATGTATGGTACTTGGGGGTTGAACGCAAGGCCTCATGCATTCATTGCAAGAGCTCTACCACTGGGCTGCACTCCCAACCCATTTTTTATTCTTTATCTTGAAACAGAGTTCTGCTAAATTATGCAGCCTGCTTTGGCCTCGAAACTGCGATCCTTCTGCCTCTGCCTCCCGAGTTGCTGGTATTAAAGGCATGAGCCAGCACATCTGACAATAATAAAGTATTTCTTAAGGGCCTCAGATATTTGTCATTACTGCTAAAAGATTAGAAATGCAAATGACTTTCAATGTCTGGTGTCTCAGGCTCTCTATTACCTGGTTTCTTTTTCTGCTTATGCCAGCTGGCATTCTTGTAGCTTCTTTGTAGTAGTGCCTGACCATGGTTCAAATGCTTTTTCTTTTTGGTCCAAAGTAGACTTTCCAGAAAACATTTTTATCTCCCAGAAGCTCTTGGTTTCCACGATAAGCTGAGCAGTCTCCTCTACCACCTGGCCCCATACCTAGCCCACTTCTCAAGGCCTTGTCCAGGCTGGCTCTAACTGATCCAGACACAGCACTCAGACGTTTCCAGCACTATCATTTCCTCTGCTTTTTCCCTCTGAATTTTTTTAGAAGCCCAGGGTTTAGGCACCAGTTATCAACTCTTTCCCAAGTTTTACACCAATTCCTTTATACTCTAACCTAAGTACAAGCTCATTGAATCTACAGCATGATGTTTGTAAATGCTGCTTTGTGGAGGATTGGGGCAGGACCTGTGCAAAAGTAGTCTAGACAATGATCCTCCCCCAAGGAGGAGCTGACAATGGTAGGCACAGCCATCATTGAATTCATTGTGTCCTGTGGGACAGGCAAGAGAGAGGTCACATCATGACAGCAAATGAGGAGACCAGTGCAAAAAAATCTGAGATGTGCACGAGAGCACAAATAAAGCAGCAACTTAGGAAGCTCCCATATGTGCCAGAAAGGTGACCAGATATGCTTCATTCTTTGTGCACTAATATTGCAACCTTACCTTTCAGCGTACCAAGGGTTTCCTTATTTCCAAGGTTTCTTTAATGCTTTTCTTTCTTCTTCCATGTATTCAGTGTATTGGGTCCATAGAATTAAATACTACGTTTTTGGAGCCTTGCAAATATAATTTATAAAAATGTTCAACGTTTTCTTCTCATTTTCTATCCACCACTCTCCCTCTGCCCTGCTTCCCCACAGCACTCACAATTCCATCTGCAGTGCACAGCAAGAGCACTATTTCATCCTCAGGGACAGTCCTTCTCTGCCATAGGTGCCACCTCCGCAATATATCCTGCAGGACTTGTTTAAAACAACAGTATGTCACAGTGAGCCAGGAGTTCCTCAGAAGGCTCTTTAAGAGTACAGAAGGCTCCTCCTGTGTTCTCTCTTTCCATTTTTCTCTCTGTAATCACTTTTGTTGATGTGCTGGAATGTCTCAATGTAGTCCCACTTATTCCAGAAGCAGAATTTCAAAGAGAGAATTTTTTCATTTGTAGAGTACTTTTGAAAACTGCGTGAAAAACCTATGGATAACTGAAACTGACCCTATGGGACACTAACTTTTGCTGTCCAAACATTTAAGGGAATACATAGAATTCATTTGTGCCTTATGTACAAGCTGCCTGCAGCTGTACCACTATAGCAACAGATCCCATCAGATCTCAGAAGCTAAGCAGGGTCGGGCCTCATTAGTACTTGGATAGGAGACTGCCTGGGAACATGCTTGGGAGAAGGATCTGGCAACCCACTCCCAAAAACCAATCAGCCATTGAAAAAACTATGAATAGTAGAGAAGCACTGACAATAGTATTTCGCCTGTTGTACATAAGGTCATTATGAGTCAGACATCGACTTGACAGCACCTAACAACAGCAACAATGTAGAAACTGGTTAGGAGCTCTGTTGATTTTTAAATAATGTTGTTGCTGTTAGGTGCTGACTCATAGCAACCCTATATACAACAGAATGAAACACTCCCTACCACCATGCCATGCCCTGCACTGTTGTCAGCACTTCTCTGCTATTCACAGGGTTGCCAATGGCAAATTGTTTCAGGAGTGGATTGCCAGATCCTTCTCCCAATTTTAAATAATTTGTTGTTGTTGTTGTTAGGTGCCATCGAGTCAGTATCCGACTCATAGCGACCCTCTGTATAACAGGGGAAACACTATTGTCTGTGCTTCTCTGCTGTTCATAGGGTTTTCAATGGCAGATTGATTTTTGGGAGGGGGTTGCCAGGTCCTTCTCCCATGCCTACAGCTTCTGGTGTTCCCAGGAGGTCTCCCATCCAGGTACTAACCAGGCCTGACCCTGCTTAGCTTCCGAGATCTGACAGGATCAGATGCCACAGGGCTACAGCTGTAGGTTATTTTAAATATATTTAAATAAAAATTAAAAAATATATATGAAATAATAGTCTTAAATAATGAATTCTCTTAGTGAATTTCAAATGTGTATGAACACATTTCAAAACAATGTAACTACTGTGTAAAAGAGGACATCCAAATACAATAATAATGATCAATTAACAGGGTACAGATTTAACAGCAAATTTACTTTGTGGAGGTGACATAGGTGTATGCCAATGAAAGACATTATCATAACTGTTCAGCAAAAACTAGATCATCTTTTGTTAGACCTTGTAAGAACTGATAGATGCCTAGTGTACTTCTGCAAAAGGGGCACATGGCCTTCCTTTGACACTCAGGCATTTGACTCCCAGAGCTGTGTCCCCTGCTCTAACAGTGGCTCATTCAGGAGGAAAATAGCACTGAAGACGAGAAAGTTCTCTCTACCCTGTGGGCAGGGAGGAATAATTGAGGAAGGGAAAGAAAAAAGAAAGTTTGTCTACTTCGTTCTCATATAAATATATAAATGAATAAGAACTAGAGAAATTTGGTAAGAAACAAACACCTCACAATTAGGGCCAACTTATGTTGTGAAAAGAGAATGTGAGAAAGCTCACCATAATTCACTACTGTTTTGTAGAAAATATAGAATCAGAAACTTTTTTATCTTGAAATGCTAATAGGCATTTTTAAAGGATATTTTGTTTATTTCAACATTGGCTTTTGCCTCACTCCATTCATATATTTTTTTTCAAATGAGCATTTTTACTGACACACATATAGAAAAAGTGTGCAAATCATAAGTGTGTAACTTAGTGAATTTTTACATAATGAACACACCTCCATAATCACCACCTGGATAAAGAAATTAAATATCACTACCACCTAGAGGCGCTGAGATTTAGTTCAGTTGGTAGAGCACCACTCTGCAGTCTCTGAAGTCCCGTGTTCAATTCCCAGAACTGCAAAAATGGGAGAAGGGCCTGGCAATCCACTCCCAAGGCAATCCCAAAACAGTCATTGAAAACCGTATGAGGGTCGCTGTGAGTCAAATACCGATTCGACGGCACCTAACAACAACAACCACTAAGAAGTCTTCCATGGGCCTCCTTTCAGTCTCTATCCCTACCATACTCTCTAAAGGTAACACTATCCTCAATTGTAATACTATTGACTAGTTTTGTCTGATTAATATATTATAAAATGAAGCATATAGCATGTACTCTTTTGTGTCTGATATTCATTCAACTGTGAGATTTATCCATGTTATTGTATACAGCAATGGTTTGTCCATTTTCATTGCTGTGACAAGTACATTATATGACTGTACTAGAATTTATCCATTCTATTGTAGATAAACAACGGGGTTGTTACCAGTTTTAAACTATTATGAATAATGCTGTGACATTCAAATATGTATAGGTATATATATGTATATAAATATATAAATGTATGTGCATTTATGTTATATATCATAAATAGGATGTATGTAGATGCATATTATGGAAGATAGAGACATATGTATGTATGCTTTTCTGTTTTACCAGTATTGCTAAGTATATACATAAGTCTAGTTTTAGTAGATAGAAATGGTTTTCCAAAGATGTTGTCCCAATTTATAGTCACATCAGCAGTATATGAAAATTCTAGCTGCTCTACCATTTAATCAACATTGGATTTAGCTAAGCTCAGTGGCACATGCCTACAATCCCAGTGACTCAGGAGGCAGAGGCAGGAGGAATGAAAGTTCAAGACCAGAGGCAGTATGCATAGTTTAGCAAAACCTTGTCTCAAAAAGTAAAAAATAAATAAATAAATATAAACATAAATATAAATAAATAAATAATAATAAATAAATAAAAAATAAAAAAAGGCTGGAGGTGCAACTCAGTAGTACAGCACTTGCAAAGCATGCAAGTGTAAGGCCCTGGGTTCAACCCCCAGTACCGCAAAAAAAAAAAAAAAAAAAAAAAAAATTGGATTGGATTCCCCAGTCTTTTGAATTTTAGCCTTTCTGGTGAATATGT
This sequence comes from Pedetes capensis, assembly GCA_007922755.1. Taxonomy (NCBI): domain Eukaryota; kingdom Metazoa; phylum Chordata; class Mammalia; order Rodentia; family Pedetidae; genus Pedetes; species Pedetes capensis. The sequence continues at coordinate 46,695 of VMDO01002941.1, read as the reverse complement.
CATGCTATTTGACAGTAGTTTCAATTTTCATTTCCTTACACACTTTCTCATATGCTTACTGTCAAAATGAATTCTTTTGTCCACTTTTCTATTTGGTTGGTCTGTCTTTTTTCTTATCAGATTGTAGACATTGTTCATATATTCTGGATGCAAGTATTCTGTATCTTATTTTTATGACTTAATATTTCACTGGGTTGGCATTGCATTTTAATAAATAGTTGTATTCTTATTTATCAATCTTTTCCTTCATGTTTACTGTGTGTGTGTGTGTGTGTGTGTGTGTGTGTGTGTGTGTGTGTGTGTATGGGGATATTGAACCCAGGGCCTCATGCTTGTTTTTCAAGCTCTCTACCACTAAGCTACATCCCTGGCCTGTTTTTCACTTGTTATTTTTAAACAGAGTCTCACTAAATTACAGAGGCTGCCTCTGGCCTCAAATTTGTGATTTTCCTGCCTCTGACTCCCGAGTTGCTGGGATTATAGGCATGCACCATGGTGCCCAATTTATGCTTTTTTGTGTCATTTTTCAGAAATTTTTACTAATTGCAATGTTATAAATATATTCTTTCTCATTATCTTACAAAATCTTTAACATTCTATCTTTCACATTTAAGCCTACAATCATGCTGAAATTGACTTTTGTTTGAGCCACTATTGACATATGGACAAGGTAATTCTTTGCATGGAGTCTAGATTTTGTACTGTAGGTTTTTTAGCATAATCCATAGCCTTGTACCCACTAGATGCCAGTACCATACCCCACCCTCAGCCATGGCAGTCAATATTTTAGACATTCCTGGATATTTGTGGGAGCAAAGAGGAAAACTTGTCCCCATGGAAAGCCACCAATTTATGGTATTACATGAGGATCAGGATGATATTTAATTGACCCAACACTATTTTATGACTAACAATTTTTCTCCACACTCTACAATGTGACCGGTATCACAAACCAAGAAACTGTATGTGGTTCAGAGATTATAAAATGTCCCATATGTATCCTATCATATTTTATTGGCTTAAGAATCAATACTTATATCAATATAACATTGTTTTATTACAAAGATATGGTAATTAAGTCATAATGTCTGTTGTTGTTGTTGTTGTCAGGTGGCACTGAGTCAGGTCCAACTCATAGTGACCCTATGTACAACAGAACTTACAGACACCATGCCATGCCTGGGACTACGTCAGTGCTTCTTTACTATTCATACAGTTTTCAAAGGCTGATTGTTTTGGGATTGCTTTGAGAGTGAATTGCCACATCCTTCTCCCACTTTGGGGGTGCTGGGGATCAAATTCAGGGTCTCAGAGAGCACAGAGCAGCACTCTACTTAGCTCACTCTGTGAGCTAAGCCACAGACCTCTTATTACAAAGCCATGGTAATTGTCTTAATATCTAGACGTATGTAACATTCCAATTTTGTTCACATTTCTTGTTTGTTTGTTTGTTACTATTTCTTCATCCTTGCATTTTTATTTTATAATCAGCTTGGTAATGTCCATTTTAAAAAATATATACTGTGCCATGTGCCATGGCCCAAGTTTGTAATCCCAGAGACTCAGGAGGCTAAGGCAAGGGGATCATGAGTTCTAGGCCAGAATAAGCCTGTTCAATTCAACAACACTATCTCAAAATTTTAAAAAAAAATTTTAAAGGATCTGGGGTTGCAGCTCAGTAATGGATCATTTGCCTACAATGTGTGAGGCCCTGGGCTCAACCTCATAGTACTTAAAAAAAAAAAAAAGGAAAAGAAAAAGAAGCAAAGAAAGACATGGGTAAGAGAGAAAATGGAAAGAAAAGGAAAGGAAAAGAAAAGAAAAAACAAACACTGGAATTTTGACTGGAATTACAATAAATATATAAGTCAACCTGGAGGGAAAAAAAATGACAATTTAGTAACACTGAGTTTCTTAATTCTTGACCATAATATATTTGATTTATTTGCTTAATTACCAATTTGGTGAATTTTTAAATTTCTCTCAATAATGTTTTGTACTTTCTAGCACAAGTTTTATATGTATCCTTCCTTAGATTTATTTCAAGATTATTTTCTACTCTGTTGGTGCTACTATAATTATCTTTTCTTTAAAATCAGTGTTTTAATAATTAGTTCCTCGTGGGGCTGGGATTTAGCTCAGTGGGTAGAGCGCTGGGCTTCAGTCTCTGAGGCCCTGAGTTCAATTCCCAGCACCGCAAAAATGGGAGTAGGACCTGGCAATCCACTCCCAAGGCAATCCGGAAGCACTCAGCCATTGAAAACCCTATGAGGGTCGCTATGAATCGGATACTGACTCGACGGCACCTAACAACAACAACATACAGAAGTATACCTCATTTTTATATTGAGCTTGCACTAGTTACCTAAATTTGTTTGTTTATCCTAATTCTTAAATATTTGAATTTTTAAACATTTTCTGCATACTCATATTATCCAATAAATAATAGTTTTATTTCTTTTCTTTAATATTCATATAATATATTTTTTGCATTGTTGCATGGGTTAAATTCCAGCACAACATTTAGCAGATATTAGGTGTGATCTAAAGATTTGATGAATGTTTAAATTTAAAAAAAAAAAAATTGTATTACAGTAAAAGACACATTGCCATTAATTCCACCTCAAAATATTCCTTGACTTCAAATACACTATCCCATTGTTCATGACACTTTCTGAAGCAGTTCTGGAAGGCCTGTAACTTTTTTTTCTTGTAAAGATTTTGTCAAGTTTTAGTACCAAGGCTATCCTGACATCTGATAATGATAGTTTGAATCTCTAGATGTTATCTTTCTTCAGAGAAGATTTACTTTTTCTTCTGTCAGTACAAGCTTAACTTTTCAAGAAAAAAATAAAAGGTTATAGAGCAGAAAAGTAAAGGAAAACCCAAAAGGAGGCTTTGTTCCTGAAAAGAGACTCTTGAGAAATTTCTGTCTCACAAAGATATCCTGTTGTTTCAAACAATGCTTGGTGGAATCATTGTTGTTGCAGTCAAAACTAATTGTGAAAAGGTTTTGCCATTTCATTTTTGAAAGATTTGGGGTAAAATAGTTCTAACTTATTCCATAAATGTTTAAAATATTTGACTTAACAGAGCCATTTTGTCCAGGCATGTCCCTGTGAAAATATGTTTATTATAGTTTTCATAACTTTAATAAGACAGTTTACCTTTTCTATTTCTTCTTATGTCATGTTTATAAGTTGTCTTTCTCAAAGGGATACTTTCATTTTGCCTGAATCTTCCAACTTATTGGTTTAAACCTTTTTCTTAACAGATTTTTTTATCATCTTCTGAATGTCTGAGGAATCAGGAGCAATATCTGTATTGTCACATTTATAGTTTTGTTTATTCTCATTCTGTCTCTCTCTCTCTCTCTCTCTCTCTCTCTCTCTCTCTCTCTCTCTTCCTCCCTCCATCTTTTCCTTCCTCCCTCCTTTCCTTCCTCCCTCCTTTCCTTCCTCCCTCTGTTCCTTCCTCCCTCCTTTCCTTCCTCCCTCTGTTCCTTCCTCACTCCTTTCCTTCCTCATTCCTGCCTTTTTTCCCTCTCTCTCTCCCCTTGTATTGCTAATGTTTCATTAATTTTATTAGTCTTTGAAACACTGAACATTTTGCTTCCTTGATTTTCTTTATTTGCACATTTTTGTTCTGTCACTCTTATTCTTTCATATTATGTCTTTGTGTTTTATTTGCCAATCTTTTCTTACTATCTTGAAATAGATACTGAGATAATAGATTCACAACCTTTCTTTTCTAATATAAACATTTAAGGTTAAAACGGCTCATCACAGCACAGATTTAGCTGAAATGTTCAAGTTCCAACATATTATATTTTGTTTTCATTAAGCCAAAAGTATTTTTAATTTCCACATTGAGAATTTACATGAGAATTGTGGAAGAGGTTGATACAGGCCCTTTGTGAATGCTTGTAATCCGAGCCAGTCATGAACCTGAGGCAGGAGGATTGCATGTTAGAGTCCAGAGGCAGCCTGTGCAATTTAGTAAGACCTTGTCTCAAAATAAAAGCTAAAATAGGGGCTAGGAGTGTGTCTCAGTGGTGGAGCTCTTGCCTAGCATAGGCCCTGGGTTCAACATCCAATACTGAAAAAGAAGAAGAGAAAGAAAGAAAGAAAGAGAGAGAGTTATGCAAGAGAATTTCTTAATTTCCAAATAACTGAAGATTGCATTATCTTTTTGTGATTGATTTTAATCTTAAATCCACTCAAAGAATATATTCTGTATGTCTCTGTATGCTTTCAAACTTTTCAACTTAATTGAGATTTGCTTTACAATCCAACATATGTTCAACTTTGATAATATGTATTATATGCACCTAAAATAATGTGCATTTTACAGTTGCTTTGAGCAGTGTTTTATATGTCAATTGAGTTGAGAGTGGCTAGTTGTGTAGTGCAAATTTTTTATATCTTTACTAAGAATTTTTCATTCTTATTCTCTCAGTTACTAAAAGAATTGTGTTTAGATATATCCCTACTATCATGAATTTATCGATTTTTCCTTTTAATTCTGTTGAATTGGAATTACATAGTTCCAGGCTTGACCATGGAACACATATACATTTGAACCTACCATATCTTTCTGGAAAGTTGACCTTCTGATCAAGTAACCTTCCTACTTCCTTTGCCTTAAAGTCTACTTTGTCTGATAGTAGTACAGCTACTCCAGCTCTTTCTTTGTTTTTTGGTTAACATTGGCATAGTATTATAATCGCCATTATTTTAGATAATATAGAGTGTGTTCTACATTATCTGATTCATCTGTTTGTCCCTTTCTGTAAATGTTTCCTATATGGGCCCTGAATTTTAATTTGTTTCCCATGATGTTGAAAGTTTATTCAGGTTCCCTTCCTCATGACTAATGGTTTCCTCTTAGCATTCTCAAAATTTTAGTTGATGGTCACAAATTGTCAAGTGTCACATCTCTTTAAGACTTTGGGTCTTCAAATCCAGGCTTCCCTTGTAGCTCTGAGCTCCAATTTTAATTGTCCCAGCATTGCAAAACTACTGAAAACCTCTGTTCAGCTTTACAAACCTCAAACCCATTGCACATAGGAATCAGCAGGTGAATTGAAAGGAAATGTGGGACAAAATATGGGGATTACCTCAGTGCACTTTCCTCTCTCTGACCCCTGAGCCCCTCAAGTATTGACAGTTTTAGTAACTAACCATATCCCTACTCTCCAATTGCCTGCAGCCATACAATAGTGGTGTCTGATCCCTTCAGATCTCGGAAGCTAAGCAGGGTCAGGCCTAATTTGTACTTGGATGGGAGAGCACCTGGGAACACCAGGTACTGTATGCTTGGGGGATGGACCTGGCAACCCACTCCCAAAAAACAATCAGCTATTGAAAACCCTATGAATAGCAGAGAAGCACTAACTATAGTGTTTCGTCTGTTCTACGTCGGGTCACTATGAGTCGTACACCGACTCTACAGTACCTAACAACCACCACCACCACACTCCAATTAGAAGGTTACTGCACCCAATTAGAGATTTTTAAGGTCTTTCCAGGTTTTTTACTTATTCTTGGCAGAAAGGCTATTGTAATATAAGGTAGTCTGCCATAACCAAAAACAAAAATACTGTTCACATATTTCTGAAGTAAATTTTCCTTTAGAAAACTCCTCACTTTCTTAGCTGTGCTAAAATGAATGAAAAATATGAAAAGATTAGTTCTTTTTCTCCCTCAATAGTATCACAAAATACTCCCAAGTCTAGCTAAGGTGATGCAAAATATGGTTCAAATGGAAATACCTTAAAAGAAACATTAAGGTAAACAAGAATGCCAATGTTACATCTGCTTCTTTCCACCTGAAGATTCTCCTTCTAGAGCATTATGAATACTGGGAAGTATGTCAATAGCCATAATGACTCTGACACTAAGGACAGAAACAGGCAGTGCTGTGTCACTTCACCTTGAACAGACATCATAAATGAGATACACAGAGATTGGAAGGTATATAGATATGGCATTATGGAAGGTGTTACACTAAGGTACTTTACACCAAAGTCTTGTGATCTCAGGAATTGTTCTTCAGTCTGCCTTTTTCTATATCAGGTCAGCTCAAATAGAAATGTTAGAGCTTCCAGCTCCTCCAAACACATAATTTGTGTTTCCTGTACTGCCTTTATGGAACTTGCAACTCCTATCTTACTAACATTGTATTTGATAATGAATGTTTTTTCCCATTCAGAATTAAAACTCATTGAAGGCAGGGACTGAAATATTTTCAACTTTATTTACCTTGATGTTTTTTGGGTGCATAAATGGGTGTTGGTAAAAATAATTATGTTGAAGCCAGGTGTGGTGGCGCATGCCTTTAATCCCAGGGACTCAGGAGGTGAAGGCAGGAGGGTTGCAAGTTCAAGCCCAGAGGCAGCCTGAATAACTTAGTGAGAGCTTGTCTCAAAAATACAAAGTCAAAAATGGGCTAGGAGTTCAGCTCAGTGGTTGAGCACTGGCAAAACGAATGCATGAGGACTTGGGTTCAACTCCCCAGTAAGGTTAAAAGAAAAAAAAAAACAATTATATTGGAAGCTGAACTATAATGAAAGGCTATATAATATTCTGTGTGTATTAAACTGCAAGAACAATTCTCTCTGCTTGTGGTTGTAGGAAGTTCAATATACCAAAGTAGAAAAAATATATAATAAAAGTGAGGTATAGCATAATCACATCAAAATTGTGTGTGTTAGTGTAAACATTATCCTTCCCAGTTAATGATGGACAGCCAATTGCTGATCATAAATTTCAACAAATTCATGCTTTATTTGTAACTAGATTTGTTTGTTGACATAAAAACAATTTAAGTAAAATCCACTATGTCAGTTCTTCTCTGCTATTCAAAGGTTTTTTGATGGCTAATTGTTTCAAGAATGTTTTTCCACAGTGGGTTACCAGGTCCTTCTCTCATTTTTTGCAGTGCTGAGGATCAAACATAGAGCCTCACAGTGCACAAAGCAAGGACCACATTACATGTCCAAAGAGACTCTGAAACATGCCCTTGAATGTGGTAGCAGCTAAAGTAAAAGGAAGACATGATGAAGCTAAGGAACTAAACATGAGATTTCAAAGGGCAGCTTGAGAAGACAAAATCAAATATTGTAATAATAAAAGCAATGAGCTGGAAATAGAAAACTAAAAGGGAAAAACATGCTCTGTTTTTCTCACTTAAAGAATTGAAGAAAATTACATACCTCAAGTGGCAATAGTGAAGGATTATGTTGTTGTTGTTAGGTGTTGTCCAGTCCGTATCAAACTCATAGCGACCCTCATAGGGTTTTCAATGGCTGACTGTTACGGGATTGCCTTGGGAGTGGATTGCCAGGTCCTTCTCCCATTTTTTGCAGTTCTGGGAATTGAACTCAGGACCTCAGAGACTGCTGGGTAGGGCTCTACTAACTGAGCTAAATCCCAGCCCCAATGAAGGATTGTTGTTGTTGTTGTTGTTAGGTGTTGTCGAGTCAGTATCTGACTCATAGTGACCCTCATGGGGTTTTCAATGGCTGATTGCTTCGGGATTGCCTTGGGAGTGGATTGCCAGGTCCTTCTTCCATTTTTTGCGGTGCTGGGAATTGAACTCAGGACCTCAGAGACTGCAGCGCAGCGCTCTACCAAATGAGCTAAATCCCAGCCCAACGAAGGATTATACAAGGAAAATATTAAATGACTCAGGAAACATCAAAAGATGGAAGGAATAAACAGAGTCATTATACCAAAAAGAATTTGTGGATGATCAACTATTTCAAGAGGTTGCATATTACTAGAAATCAATGGTACTAAAGGAAGAAGTGGAAGCTGCCTTGAGGAATTGGTAAAACACAGGAACTGATGGAATATCAATTGAGGTGTTTCAACAAAGACATGCATGCAGCACTGGAACTGCCATTTGTTTATGCAAAGAAATTTGGAAAATAGCTACCTAGTAAACTGACTGGAAAAAAATGGATGTTTGTGTCTATTACCAAGAAAGGGGATGCAACTGAATGCAGAAATTATCAAAAGATATCATTACTATCTCACACAAGTAGAATTTTGCTAAAGATCATTCAAAAGAGACTACAGCAGTGTATTAACAGGGAACTGCCAGAAAATAAAGCTGGATTAAGAAAAGGTGTGGAACTGGGGATATTATTGCTAATGTGAGACAGATGTTGGCCAAAAGCAGAGAATACCAGAAAGATGTATATCTATGTTTTATTGACTATGCAAAGGCATTTCACTGTGTGGATCACAACAAATTATGGATGACATTGCAAAGAATGGGAATCCCAGAGTACTTAATTGTACACATGAGGAATCCGTACATGCAGCAGGAGGCAGTCATTCAAACAGAACAAGGAAACTCTGCCTGGTTTAAAGTCAAGAAAGGTATGCATCAAGGTTGTATCCTTTCACCATACCTCTTCAATCTCTATGCTGAACAAATAATCCAAGAACCTTGGCTTTATGAAGAAAAATGTGGCATCAGGATTCGAGGAAGACTCATTAACAACCTGCATTATGCAGATGACACAATTTTGCTTGCTGAAACTGAAGAGGATTTGAAATATTTACTAATGAAAATCAAAGAACATAGCCTTCATATGGATTGCATCCTCAACATCAACAAAACAAAAATCCTTGCAACTGAGTCTCTAAGCAACTTCATGATAAAGGGAGAAAAGTTTGAGGTTGTTCATGGTTTTATTTTACTTGATTGTACAATCAACATCCTTGGAGACAGGAGTGAAGAAATCAAATGATGCATTGCATTGGGAAAATGCAACCAAAAGACCTCTTTGAAGTGTTGAAAAGTAAAGATGTCACACAGAAGACAAAGGTGCACCTGACTTATGCCATGGTATTTTCAGCAGCATCATAAACTTGAGAAAGCTGGATGTTGAATAAGAGAGAAAGGAGAAGAAGTGATGCTTTTGAATTTTGGTGCTAGAGGCTAATATTGAATGGAATGTCAAAGAACCAACAGATCCATCCTAGAAGAAGTACAGCCAGAGGGCTCCTTGGAAGCAAGGATTTCTAGACTAGACATGACCTATTTTGGACATGATGTCAGGAATGACCAATCGCCAGAGAAGGATATCATGTTCAGGAGAGTGGCAGGTCAATGTAAAAAAGAAAGATGCTCAACTAGATGCATTGACACAGTGTCTGCAACAATGGGCTTAAACACAAAAAAGATCATGTGCCTGGCACAGTGTCAGGGAGTATTTCATTCTGTTGTACGTATGGTTACTATGAGTCAGATTCTACTCAATGGCACCTAACAACAATAGTAACATCATGTGGGAGAGTAAAGTATTTAGAAGGTATTTTGAGATAAGGAAATATTTGGGGAAGACATTGTATGTATGTATATATGAATAGTCTTAAACTTCAGGCTTAAATGTCTAGAGTTTATTGTATAGGTATTTAGAGTCAATAAATGTTTTTGCACTGGTTGCAGGTGATTAATATTCTAGTTCTATTTGTCCAGTGCAGTGCAGTAAATGAGTTGAGAAACCATAGTCAGGGCATCTCTCCAGGATGTCATTGTAATTGTTCAGGCATTGTATACAAAGAGTCTGGTCTAGGGCAATGGACAACCAGGATAGAAAGAAAAATTAAAGAGAAAAAACAAGAAAATAATGCAAGATAATTAGAAGTCTAAGACAAATAAAAGCTGGAGTTGTTGTTGTTGTTGTTAGGTGCCATCGAGTCGGTATCCGACTCATAGCGACTCTCATAGGATTTTCAATGGCTGTTTTGGGATTGCCTTGGGAGTGGATTGCCAGGCCCTACAGTAATGAAACTTCAAAGTGCTGTATGATAGTTACAACCATGACTTTAGGAGCCAGACATTTTAAGTCTTTATCACAGCTCATCACTCTAGTTAGAAGACCTTATATAAGTTACTTCCTTTCCCTGTACTGGAATTTCATAATCTATAAAATAGGGGCAAATAGAGTGTCATCTCACAAAGTTATTGTTAGGAATGAAGCAGTGCTGGGCACATGGCATTAATTGATGTCATTGAGATTATTCTTATTATTTCTTGTTTTTCAGGCCACATCACAATGGAGCTAAGAAAAGAGTCATAAACCCTATAAAACAGTACTTCTCTTTCTCAGTATTTTTCTTTGGTTCCATTGTCATCTGCTTATCAGAAATTTCATCTTCTCTTCTCAGTTGCCAAATAATTCTGGAACTCATAAGTTGGGACTCACTGAGTGATCAAGATACCCAATCCTCTCACTTTCTCCGAGCCTTTGTTGGCAATACCTCCACAGCCTCCACTGGAGCCCATCAAAAGATCTGCCATCATTCCTATTGATATCCACACATTTTGAGGGTTCTTAAAGGGCATCACAGACAATCAGCCATTATTAGTACCACCACTGCCAAGCCCACCTACACCACTGTCTCTAGCACGGCCTCTTCTAGGCAGCGTATTGTCTCCTCCTTTACTCCTACGGCCATCAACACCATGGCCACTGATGTTAATGCTGTTTCTTACTTCTGTCCTTATTATCCCTGAGAGATGGAGAAATTTCCCATTTCAATTGTACTCAGTCTTCCCTTTCCATTTCCCTCATCCTAAGGACTAAGGTTAAAGACCTTGTAACTAGCCTACTGGACCTTTCACGTGACAAGCCATACTTGCTATACTTGGAATCTCCCCTCCCACTTGAAATTTATGTGTTTCCCTTGAACCTCCTTAGGAGGAAGTGTTTCCTAAATAGTTTATTTTATCCTAAAGGGCTTCAGCTGAAACTTTATCCTGGCTTCGGACAACTCTACTTCCTGAAGCATATCAAGTGTTGGTAAATGCAAGTTGAAAGGAAGGAAGGAGAAAGGAATGGGAAAAAAGAAAAATGGAAGAAAGGAAGGAAGAAAGGAAGAAAAGCCACGTAGAAAGCCTACTTGATAAAAATAAATCAAATCCATATAAACAAATATTAATGTGAGAAGGTGTGTTTGCCTATAACAGAAAACTAGGCAGTAAACAGAAGGGGGGAAAGGAGGCATTAGAGAAATAAAAGTAGTCAATGTGATGGAATTTCAATCCCCTGACAATGACTGATAGAGCACAGGGAAGGACTCAGACGGATGCTTGTCTCTGAGTGCAATGCAAAAGCATTCCCTCACACAGCTTGTGAAACAATAAACAAGACCGGGGGCTATGCTGGACTTAGTCCAAAGAAATGAAAGTAGATGAAATGAATACTGTAACATGGAAGCTAATAAACCCCTAGGGGAAAGTTATCATATCACCAGATTGGAACACACTTCTGAGAATATTTGTGAATGGTAATAGAAGTATAAAAATATTAGAAATGTGGAATGAGTTCTTTAAAAAGTTGATTGGAATCAACTGTTGTACACTATAATGAAAAGGTATACAATGCTGAGAGAAAACATACCACGTTTGCTATCCTGAAATTCAATTCTAATAAAAAAGTCAATGTAGTCTCATAAAATGTAGTAATAGAAATCAAAAACAATTTCCTTGTTTAAAAATACTATCAGCTTTGATATAGAATTAGATTCTGCCAATTAAAAAAAATGAGAGAAGTCATAGCAAGTTTCAAAAATGTATTTAAAATGTAGTTTCAAAAGAAGCTATATAGAATTACAGAAAGAGGAGTTGGACTGGCCTAGATACATGGTGCTCAGCAAACCACTTTTCTCAGTGCCTCTTCTATACAGAAAGCATAGTCATGCCTACTTTAATAGAGATGTGTTCACAGTTTACATAGGTAAAAAAAAATACATTTGCAATGAAAATATTGTTGGTCTGACAAAATTCTGTCATGTGATCTCCAGCATCATTTCTGTCACCAAGGCCATATTTTCCAGCTACTGAGCCTTGTTTCCAACTTTTGCATTCCAGTCACCAGTAATTAATCAGTACATTTTGATTTCATATTCAATCATTTTCAGACTGCAGAAGCTAGTAAAAAAAACCTTCCACCTCTTCATTTGTGACCTTAGTGGTGGGTGCATAAATTTGAATAGTAGTCATATTAATTGGCCTTCCTTGTAAGTGTATGGATATTATTTTATCACTAACAGCATTGTACTTCAGGACAGATCTTGAGAAGTCTTTTTTGATAATGAATGCAACCTCATTTCTCTTAAAGATATTATTCCCAGTATAGGAGACCATATGATTATCTGATACAAAGTGGCCATTTTAGCCCACTGATGTCTATAATGTCAATGTTTATGTATATAGGGTCACTATGTGTCAGACCCAACAAGAATGCTCCTAACAACAGCAACAACAATGCTCACAGTTATCAATCATGTGAAAGTTGCCCATATAGTGTATGGCACAGAGTAGGTGCTCCATAAATGTCACCCCCACTCCCTTTATCCTTCCTCATTTCCACATGCAACAGCGTACCAGACTTTAGCTCTCCCTTCTAATTTCCTTCCACCAAGATGGAGGTATCCCATTTTCAGATCAACTCTTAAAGTCCAATGGGACTGGTCCAGTGGGAAGACAGAAGAATAAAAATAACCTAAAGAGATCTTGAGACAACCAGTAAATGAACTGCATTATAGGAAGTGCTTTTATCAGCCAGCAAACATTGGTCCAGCCTGGAATAGCTCTGAAATACAAAAGAAGTATGGCAGATATGCTGTGGGTTAACAATTTTCTAAGTAAAATGGAGAAAATGCAGACATTGGATGAATAAAACCAAATGATTCCTAAGTCTCTTTAAACCACTTTCTTCTGATTTTTAGTCACCAATATGATCATATTTATCAGGCCCCCAATGAGCAGAGCCTGGGAGATCAGGACAAATGCCCCAGATTGAACCTCCTAAAGGATAGGCAGCAAACTCGTAGACATACAGATGTGGTGGACAGAGGTGGTTCTCCAAAGCCACCAAAGTTGTATATTTTTAATGCAAGATCTCTGTCTAGGCTTACAAAAAAACATACACAATGAAATCAAGAGAACCCTATATATCTGCTATTTTGACCAACCTCAGCTTATGTTGTTGTTGTTGTTGTTGTTGTTGTTGTTGTTGTTGTTATTGTTGTTAGGTGCCATCGAGTCGGTATCCAACTCATAGCGACCCTGTGTACAACAGGCAAAACACTACTGTCAGTGCTTCTCTGCTGTTTACAGGGTTTTCAATGGCGGATTGATTTTTGGGAGTGGGTTGCATATAAGGTATAATAAAAATGTGATTTTATTTTGATCTCTCTTCTGCCTTTAAGACATACTCAATGGGAGAAGTTTCCCTCTGCCAGTGGAAGGAGGAACCCTTCAACAGGTCCCTCTACTTTTGCATTTACCATTGTAATAGAGGGTTCCAGGTAAGCTCTAGATTGAAGACAGTCCCAGACTGATAGATGCCCACTTCCATTAGTAGTGAAAATTATGGCCTTCACCTAGAATTAAATCTGCTCCTATTAGCTGAACCAGTTTTAGGAGAGCTGTCTACCACATGAAGGGCCATACACTCTTCTTCTTTGTGCAGTTTCTCTATTCCTTCAGCTCTTCTCATTAGCTGTGGTTTCTAATCCCTCTCAAGTTGTAGCACAGAGAGCCAGAGGCAGAAAGGTAAGTAGGGAAGTGTCCTGCATGAACTCATATTCTTACAGCTCACTTTATGCTATCTAGCCTGAAAAATCCTTAAGCTGTCTTTCAGGCTGTTTTTAGTGGGGACATTTGATGTGTCACTGCTGATCTCCTCCAACTACAACTCTAGCTTATATTTCTTGGCCTATCCCACTCCCTATCCCCACCCCTGCCTTAACCCTTTATCCTTAGTCCATTCTGCTTAAGTACCATTGCCTTGTGAGGCCAACTTCTTTGACAGGACCTAACATGGCTGCAGGGCTATATTTCTACCTCAGACGCCTCTCTGATCCCTGGAGCTTTCCTTCCCTGGATGGCCGGCAAGGGAGAATTGTTTCTTTCCAGATGCAGCAGCCACTCACCTCTGCTCAGCTGCCAAACCAGCTTTCCAACACATCTCTGCACTCTTGGATTTCTTGGGCTGAAGTGAGATCATTCCACTCTGAGCACTCACACTGTGGTAGCATAACAAGCTCTCAGGCGTCTTCAAAATTCCCCTTTACTGTTATTAAGGACAGTATTATGTCTCCCCACATGCCTCCCTCAGAGATGAAGGAGGCTCATAATGCAGCTTTCCCAGAGAAATAGCACGCAAAAATGCTCTTCCTTTCCATCCTCTTAATATTTTTATAACATCCATTTCAATTGGCATTCTAGTGTCAGGTCCCAAATTTGTGGAACCAGCCTCTGTTTCAAAAATGTACAACTCAATGCAGGATGTCACTTCAGAGTACAACATCTATTGCATCATGAAACCTTGCTCAAAACTTAAATTTTAACATCCAATTACATATATCCATACCTAAAGGAAATACAAACAAACACTAGAAGGAAAACTTCTGCATTTTTATTGTTAGAGGAATATGATATCAAGGCATAAGAAGTGATTCTACAATACCTAAAGTACTTGAACTGCTGTGTAGTCATTCATTCATTCATTAATCAATATTAATTGAATATGTATCATGTACAGGCATTGCGCTGGGCCTAAGATCACAACAGTTAACAAAAAGAATTATAGTCCCTGACAATGGACTATGTAATCTACAAAGAAACTAAGTATCCCCATTTTATTTTACTCCCCTTATTTTTCAAGTACAGCTCTGTATTTTTGGTTTAATGTTGAAAACATGCTTCAGTGTCAACCTATACAAAGCAATTAAGTCAATATGTATAGTATATATATTTATATATATATATATATGTGTGTGTGTGTGTGTGTGCATGTACATGCATATTGTTGTTCTTAGGTGCTGTCAAGTCAAGTCTGACTCATAATGATTCTCATAGGGTTTTCAATGGCTGACTGTTTCAGGATTGCTTCAGGAGCGGATTGCCACATCTTTCTCCCATTTCTGAGGTGCTGGGGATCAAACTCCGGTCCTCACAGGGTGAGGAGCAGTGTTCTACCAATTGAGCTATGTTGTTGTTGTTAGGTGCCATCAAGTCAAGTCTGACTCATAGTGACCCTATGCCAGATGAAACACTACCTAACACTGTGCCATGTGTCAGTGCTTCTCTGCCATTCACAGGGCTTTCAATGGATGATTGTTTTCCAGGAGTAGGCTGTCAGATCCTTCTCCCAACCTATAGCATCTGGTATTTCCAGGTGGTCTCCCATCCAAGTCCTAACCAGGCCCAACTTTGTTTAGTTTTTGAGATCTGAAAAGATTGGATGCCAGGGGGCTGCAGGATATATGTACATATGTATGTATGTATGTGTATGTGTGTGTGTGTATACATACATATGAGATAGCTGGTCTTTGGCAAAAAGTAACTGAAATATATGATATGAGATTGTTATGTAAAGTCCTTGCCAAAGTTTTGTGTTATTGAAACCTGAATGTTCACTTAGTCAGAAGTACTTCTTGATAGAGCAACATGGGTCAGTAGGTGAAGCAATGTCATGGAAAGCACTCTGAGAACATGAATTTTAATTTGGTTCTGCCACTGACTGTGACCTTGATCGAGTCCCAAGACTTGTATCTCAGTTTCCCTGCTGTAAAAGCAGAAAGGCCCTTATGATAAAATTAGTTGAGTGTTGATGTGCTGTTTTCTTTATACCCAAAGACATTAACAAAATATCTGTTTTATGGATATTAAAACTGAGGAAAGGAAGGAAGCAAGGAAGGAAAGGAAAGGAAAAGGGATGTTTCTATACTCATATAGCAAATGAGAAGCGATCCAAAAGTTAGAACTGAGAATCTGTGACTCCCTAATCTCTTACCTTGGTTAAACTCTGGGCACTACTAAATACTAATTCAGGTTTTAGTACTTCAATTCCCATCTCCCTTCTGTCTTTCACAGAACAGATTTATCTTCACTTTTTCCCATTCTGCTGTAGAATATATATACACATATATGTATACATATGTATATATATGTGTGTGTATATATGCATATATATTATATATGTATATACTTATATATACATATATACACATATATATGTATATATTATATATGTGTGTATACACATATATATAATATATATATATATGTGTGTGTATACACACACATATATATACATATATATGTATATATATATTTTTTCAGTCCTGGAAATAGAACCTGGGGCCTTGTGCATCCTAGATGAGTGATCTCCCACTGAGCTACACCCTAGCGCCTTGTTTGGGACAGGGTCTCTCTATGTAGCCCAGACTGGACTCAAACTCACTATGCAGCCCAGGCTGACCTCAATCCTGCAATCCTCCTGCTTCAGCCTCCCAAGTGCTGGGATTACAGGTACACTACTACATCAAACTGTAAACTTCGTTTTGAAGCCATATTTTTGCCACATGGTTTAAGGATAGCACAGCTAAATGAAATAAAATATGTATTGAGGACTTATTAAGCACCAGACACTGTGCTAGGCACTTAAATATAGAAAACAATATAATTAATGAGGACTCATAGTCATCTTATGGGGCCCTACAATATTCCAATTGTTTTTTGTAAATTTTTCTTTTAATACTCAAAGCAACCCTGTGAGATAACAAATGACCATTTTGGAGACGATAAAATTATTGCCCAAGCTAGTAAGTGGAAGAAGCAGAAACTCTGTCGGAACCTTCTAACTCCAGAGTCCATAGTCTTAAACACAAACTTACTCTGCCTTCCAAAGATGAATAAGATTAGATAGAACCTTCTGTGAAGAGGTTTACGGATGAATGGAGGAGAAAGATTCATAACTAACTGCTATGGAAGTTCAGAGAAATGCACAGCTAAACTTGTGCAGGGCTGGAGCAAATGGATGTGTAAGGAAAGTGTCAAAAAGGAGAAGACATATGAACTTGAAAGAGAAATGAGGAATTAGAAATAGACATCCCAGAGGCTACAGCATGGAGCTGAAATCCTGTAAATCTGCAAGACCTGTTAGGGAAGAAATGCTGTGTATCAGTGTGGCTTGACCATGACACAATTGGCCCCTCCTTTCCATGCCCCTCAGTGGCTTCCCAAAGCCTGAATGTAGACATAAGACTTCTCACATCTTTGCCTTCCTACCATAAGCCCACAGGCCAGAGAGAATCTACAACAGCAGAGGAATCACCAACTCCACATCAACCACTGAGAAAATGCTCATATGACCAAGTCACTACAGCACCACTGTTTCCCAGCTTATCCTTAAAATTCTCAGATAACTTTGGTTACTTTGTAGATGAAAGAATTTTCTATAATCATGGATCCAGCTACAGACTGATGGTAGCTTTTAGGACAATGGCCTACGTATGTCCCAATGTCCAAGTTGGTCCCATATCCAGGTGACACCAACACATAGGCAACAAAAGAGTTTAAAAATGGATGTGAAGAACACATTTGAAGATCTAGCAATAGGAATAAGTAGCAAGAATCAGAATGTAAGTCTACATGATGGAAAAAGAGAAAATTCAATTCAAAAACATTCCTCAAGGGTCTACAATAATTCAGGTTCAGGTCTAGGCTAGATGTTATTTTAGCAATTTTTTTTTGACAGGGTTTCACTATGTATCTCAGGCTGGTCTCAAGCTTGCAATCCTCCTGTCTCAGCCTCCCAAGTGCTAGGATTACAGGTATGTGCCCTCATATACAGCTTGGAATTTTAAATATAATGTTATGGAAGGCTAATGTGAGGGGGGAAACTGATTATTTTTTTCCTTGTAATGGTTTCTCATCTATCAGTTTCTGCCTCTGTCAACCATTTTGGTTATTTTTTCAATAGTAACACAGAGGAGCAGTTATAGTAAGAGTTAAGTTAGAATATGTTCTGGACCCTTCCACAGAGGAGCTTCCATTTGGTTTAAATCCTGACCACATATGATATTCCCATATGTATAAAAGAAAATGTTGGTAACTTAATTTCTATACAGGAAGTACAAAACATTAGAAAAGAACTTGTTTTTGCATGGTTTGGCAATAGTGACAATAAAAAATACTTACATTCCTAGAAATTCAGTCTCCCAGAGTTTCAACATAGGTTATTAGAGGGCCAGACACATTTGAGTATAAGCTTAGAAATATTTTCTATAAGATTTTTAAGTACATTTTCTCATGAATTTGTGTTATTGCTGCCAGTCGAGCCTAGTAAACAAAACAAGCAAAGAAAGAAAATTGAGTGAGTTTTAAAAATAAAGTAAAAACTAGTGGGAATAACCCAGCTCTTAATTTTGTTTTTGTTGTTTTTAGGTGCCATCAAGTTGGGTCCAACTCACAGCAACCCTAGGTACAACAGAGCTAAACACTCCCTGATTCTGTGCCTGGCACACACTCTTTTTTGTGCTTAAACCTATTGTTGCAGACACTATGTCAGTCCATCTAGTTGAGGGTCTTCCTTTTACTCATTGACCTGCCACTCTGCCAAACATCATTTCCTTCTCCAGGGATTGGTTCCTTCTGACAACATGTCCAAAATGCATAAGACACAGTTTAGCCATCGTAGCTTCCAAGAAGCACTCTGGTTGCAGTTCCTCCAGGACAGATCTTTTGGTTCATTTGGCAGTCCATGGTATATTTAATAATCACCTCCAGCACCGTAATTCAAAAGCATCAATTCTTCTCCTGTCTTCCTTATTCAACATGCAACTTTCAAAACCATATGATGCAACTGAAAATACTATGGCATGAGTCAGGCACACCTTTGTCTTCAAAGGTGACATCTTTACTTTTCAGTACTTTAACAAGGAATTTTGCAGCAGCTTTCCCAGTATTTGCATTCTCAGGAGAATTTTTAAAATAAATTTCTAAAATAAAAAAATCCAGGTTTGTAATGAGGATGACGGTGATAATTCTGCAACTAATAAACTTACACCTATTATTTTTAATGATGAATACTTTGCACTCTAAGATAGGTATGTCATCCTCATTATACACTTGAGGAAATCATGTCTTCAAGAGGCTAAGTACCTAACACAAGCTACAGCTAATAAGTAGCATAATAAGGACTCTAACTCAAATCTGCAGATGCTAGAGACTGAGCTTCAGTATTATATTTTACTACCTGATAATAAAGAGGCAATTGAATCCCTTTGTTATATGTAAACTCAGAAATCTAGGTTTGTAGACAACTTCCAAATCCTTTATTTTAATGCTTCTACAAAATTACTAATTCTGTCATATCCTTCATTGAATTCAAAATCTGTCCATATTTGTACTCGAGACTACACACCCATCTCCAGCTCTGTTCTCAGTGCAGTGAAAAGCTGAGAACCATATGCTCACTCAACATCAAACTCATGCTTTCCTATGCTTGTTATTCAGACCTCTCACATGGCTCCTAATTTCTTGTCATTGAAGAATTGTGACCCAGACTCATGACCCCATGTTGCCAAAATACTAGTTTTCACCCCCTGACCCTGTGTGTTCCGGAATCCTAACCTCAGTATCTGATCCCTGATGCCTGTCTCCCTACATTCTGGACTTCTTACTTGATAATCTCTCTCTCGGCTGACCTCACTGGAATTAATCAATGATCTACCTGCCAGTACTTTTTGTGCCTAAACAACAAACTCCCAGTCCTGCCCCCTCTGGCTTTATCTCTGGCCCTTTGTCTCCCAGACTCTGTTAGAACACGCTTTGAAGAAATGGTCTGAATTTTCAAAAGCGTAAAAAACAGTTTGAAGCTTTACAATGTATGACCCTTGAAAATAAGTGTATGTACAAACCTCCCAAACTGAAGATAGTAGCACATCAATTTCATGCCAACAGACCATGTCCTGAGTCAAAAAGGAAAGGTGAGCAGGAAGGAGCACAAATATCAAAGTGCCACTTAAATGGCATGTATTTGCAAAGTCATCATTACCTATGCCTAGCTTATCTCTCCACTAATTTGTAATCGCTTTGAAAGCAGACTTGAACTTTATTCCCCTTTCAGAGCCCACACAATGTGGAGTACAGAGTCTGGTACTACCTGGCCCTCACTAAGGGTTATTGAATTAATTGACTCATGTTTAACGAATTGACTACAAATAGCCTTTCAACCTCCTGGTCCTCTTAGGATATCTTTAGGACTTCTATAAATTAGTAAACAATACCCATCTGAAACCTTCCATAGAGTTTACTGTCTCTATACGCTCTGGATTTTGGAAGCCAAGAAAAGATTGAAAGTATTGGTCTTCTGGTATGACATTCTTCTGTACTTTCTGAAAAGACAGGAACATTAAATAATAAACTAAAGGCAGGAAAATAGAATAATACTAGGCTATGTTGTTCAGGCTTATTTACAAAAAAAAATTCAAGATGTATCTAGACAGATTAAAGTGAATTACAGTTTGGGGAAATTAAAGAGAAAAAAAAATTCTACTTTTAACATAAGTTTGGGAACAAATGAACAAATGGAAAACATTTTGGGACTTTGCAAATGATAAAGGTGGCCCTGAGAATTTCAAGATGGACTGGCGTCCCTCCGCCTGAACAAATGGCACTGCATCACCAAACAAAGAGATGAGGGGCCACGTTGCATCCTACGACCCCCGCATGTGTGCATGAGGGAGGTAAGCAGCTCAGAGGAGGGGACTTTAAAGAAGACTTGTATTGTTCATGGAGCCTTTCAAGCATAGTAAGGGTGGAATTCCATCTGTTCAGTTCAGCTCGGTTCAGTGAGCCGGTTCACTTGTAATGGTTCACTGAGTTGTGACACCTAGTAGAAATTACAACCAATGTTTTAAAAATCCTTTATGTTATCATTTATGAAACTGTGTAGCTTGAGCACTGTAAAGTTTTTAGCTCCTTGTGTTTCTGATCTGTTTCCAGGGGGTCTCTACTCTGGTTAAAAAAAAAAAGAAAAAACAACAACAACAACATTAAACATGCCACTGGAAAAGAGGAATATATTTGTTGAGCTCTGATTTGCACACAGACTTCATGTGTGCATGGTTTCAGACAAACACAGGAAGTTACAAAGCTTTTGCTCAAAGTTTGCCTTCACCTTGATCTCCTAATCATGAGCATTTTACATGTAGAAAAAGCCCTGAATGCCTCACAGTCTTTGCAGCAGATTAGCAGATACTCTACCTTGAGGAACAGGTAGAATTCCACTGCGCTCGCTTGAGTGACTAGCTGAACACTACCAAGTTATTAGGTTTTTCAGTACTGAAAATCTGATGGGGGAGGGCCTTCATCTGATAGCTGCCCAGTGGCGTCTTACAAAAGTTTGTGAGCTTGCACGGGTCTTTGCAGGAGGCCAAATACCGATCAGCAATGATTATGATCTCAGCCATCTCATCATTTTCACTTACCTAGAGGAGAAGAAATAAAGTGCTACAATGCAACAATGACAGGAAGTGACAGATGGTTATTTGCAGTGCATTTTACACACAGCACATTGGGCAGGATGGAGGACCTTTGCATGAAGTTCAGCAAGTAACAGAAGACATTCCCACTACACTTGGAGTAAGCAGCCTCAAAGGTGCCAGATCTATTTCTTACAGCGTGAAAGAAAGAAGCGTGCAAACTGTGCAGAGAAAAAGAATAATGGGCAAAGAATCCTGAAGGAGGATTTCCACTGCTTGCACTGGAGATCTGAGACGGATGAACTTAAGAGTCTAAGGCAGAAACCTAAGGCAGAAGGAAATGCAAAAAACTGACCACATCAGGCACCAAGACCAGTTGGTCATGCTTTTATCATCACCATATACCACTGACACTTTTGTTTCATCTCATATCATATGCTGCAATTCATACCAAAACGTAGCTCCAGCATTTTCATCAGATCGTTGCTGAATAAAGGAAGAATGTGTAATGTAAAAAAGATGAGATATCCCGGGTCTCCACAGTAAAGAGCTTCCTGTTTTATTGTTGTTAGGTGCTGTCGAGTCGGTTTCTGACTCATAGTGACCCTACATACAACAGGCGAAACACTATTATCAGTGCTTCTCTGCTGTTCATAGGGTTTTCAATAGCGGATTGAGTTTTGGGAGTGGGTTGCCGGGTCCATCTCCCATTTCATCAAAGAAAAGGATCTTCATTTACCCGCCAACAAAGGAAAGACAGCAGTTCCAAACAGAGAGTTCATTTAAATGATACTTTTTGTCATTTCTTACTTCCTATAAATGAGATTTAGCTTAGTTGGTACAGCACCACTCTGAAGTCTCTGAGGTCCCAGGTTCTATTCCCAAAACCGCAAAAATGGGAGAAGGACGTGTCAATCCCCTCCCAAAGCAATCTCGAACCAATCAGCCATTGAAAACCCTACAACAATCGCTATGAGTTGGACATGACTTGATGGCACCTAGCAACATAAATGAGAAGAAACACAGTGGCTGTAACAATGGGCTCAAACATCAAAAGATCGTGTGCATGCCCCGGGGTCAAGGAGTGTTTCATTTTGTTGTGCATAGGGTCACTATGAGTGGACCCGACTCAATGGCACCTGAGGACAGGAGCATCCATCTCAAGGATTGCTATCTTTATTCTGCAGTTCACTTAACCACAGCACTCAGCTGAGACTGCTCCTTTTAATTGTGTCTTGCCGTCCTTCCACATTACCCTAAGTACCATCATGGCCACATCAAAGTAGGTAGAATAATATATGTTTGCTGTAAAAATATGAAAAATCCATTGCGTTCTTTGCTTGCCCAAAGTCTACATATATTTCTAGTGAAATTCCTTTTGCTGGACATCTTAGCTATTTGATTGTCAGATGTTTTTGTCTTGACTTTCTCCGTTTGGATTTGTCTCAGGCTCAACTTTCTTAATTACCCTCATCTCCCATCAGAGTGACTTGATGCCTAATTTTCATTAAAAAGTAAGACAGGTCAACAGTGTAGTCTCTATTAATACTTACAACATTCTACATTCTTGGACTTCACTCCTTTTAGCATATTTTCTCCTCTACTAATCTTCCTTTTCAAAGCTTCTCATTTTAAGCAGTATACTCTGTTGATCAGTTTGGTTTTTACCGGGTAAAACTAGGTGACCTCCAAAGCAGATAATAGGCTATTCTGTCCCTTTTACATTTCTACTTTTCTTTTAAAAGAAAAAGTGTTATAAGATGATTTGCATGCTAATCACTCCAACAAACAATAAGTGCCAGGAAAAAAATATACTGCAATTAGGCCTGAATTTTTATTAAAATCTACAACAAAAGGAAATGCTTCTCTCTAGAAATGAATATGAAAATAGGAGAAAACTAACATATTGATAAAAAAAATATGATGCTTCTGAGGACTCTGTGGAAAGTACAGATCAGACATTTATGTGTCTGTGGGTTAAATCTATGTTTGTTTCAGAAGCTAACCTGGGTGGCATTTAGAAAACCACAGCATGTTTAAAGATTACTGGCATGCTTAAAAAAAAAAAAGAGGAAGGTCAAGCATCACTAACTTCATGGAATTTCTAGAAGACACAACTAACCGTGGAAACCAAGGGAATAGAATGAACATTCTATATCCTTTTGTATTTTTTGTATCCTTATGTATTTTTTGTAGGAAAGCTTTTGTTAATGGTCTGTGTTGAATACTACAAAAGATTTTAAAACAGGTGAATTCATTAAGGTGTGGAGAAGAAGTTAGAAAATGTCCAGTTCTTTCCTGAAAAATGGGTTCATTTGCCATTCAAAAGGTAACAAATGTCAAAAATGAAAATAGACACATATTGGGCACCTACTGTGTTCTAGGCATGCCACAATGCTCATTCTCATTGAATCTGCACTCAGCCCTGTAAGGCAGATATGATTGTCCTCATTTGCTGCATGAACAGGTTGATACTCAGTGAGATTAAGCAGATCGCCTCAAGTCACCCAGCTGGTAAGTGAATAGGGGAACGGAGACCTAGCTGCCTCCAACTCTCTTGTTCCTGCCATCTCACCACTGAGAATCCTGGGGAAATTAACAGTGTGTCTGGCCCTCACATCCTCCAGTGTTCTTTCCCCATAGACGTGGCCTCTGCCTCTAAATCACCTTGAAGTTGCTGCCTTCCAGTCTCTCCTTGCAACTCCCAACTAAACAAATCCTGGATTTCTTCCTTCACAGCAAGGTACAAATGCTCTACTGCCACTATACAGGTATTTGGACTTTCCCCTGTGGTTTTGCCTTAAGCTGAAGGATTGTGTTCTGAAAGGAAACTCTGGCATCTTCAGGGAATGAAGGGTAGAGAGCCTCTGTAGTTCCTTGAGACCATCCCCATCTCTGCACAAGACTGCCCTTGTGCATGTTGTTGTTGTTGTTAGGTGCCGTCAAGTCGAGTCCGACTCATAGCGACCCTATGTACAGCAGATCAAAACACTTGCCGATTCTGTGCCAGGCAAACGATCTTATTTATGGTTAAGCCCATTGTTGCAGACACTGTGTCAATCCATCTGGTGGAGGGTTTTCCTCTTTTGTGTAGGGAGTAGGACCTGGCGAGCCACTCCCGAAACAACTAGCCATTGAAAACCCTATGGATAGCAAAGAAACATTTGTGCATAAGTGTCTTTAATTGTGTGTGTCCCATGCACCTTGCTGAGGTCAGCAATGTCTTTTGGCTAACTAGCTGACATTTTGGTGCTTAATAAAAAGGAACAGACCCTGGGGGAGTCTAAGCTAGAACCTCACTGGGAAGGAAAAGGAAAAACAAAAGAATAAAGTGCCTAGAGCTGAAGGAAAAATGTAACCAGTGAGCTTCAGTAATGATTGTGTTAGTTCATATCACAACCATTGCACCTACAGCCATGAGATGTGTTTTAACATTATAATGCCCATACTCCTCAGCTAGTACAGATTAGACATCATATATGTGCACACTTCTAAAAAAAATCATAAATTCAATGTTTATAAACCTTTTTAAACTTAAAGTGAACTAAAAGTATTTGACACTAAGTTTTTTGTAATCATTCTTTAAGATTATTTTTTACATCCTGGGGTATCACAAAATCAAAGTACCTTATGCTTCAGTGCTCCAGGGCCTTCAGAGAATAAATGGCCTGAGGAGTTTACCAGAGGCACTTGCTTGTAAGGGAGAGTCACTTCCTGTGGATCTGCAGGAAGTCCATTAGCCATCCCCACCATTGCTCCAAAGAGATCTTGATGATATCCAACACAGCGATTTTAACCTTGCCCTGTCAGGCTCAAATGTGACATTTATCCAAAGCTGATGAAGCTTTTCCTAAACATGCGTAAATGAGAAATCAAAATATTACCAACAGTTATTTTCTTATACTCCATGCTAGTGATTCTCATACCTTTTTGCTCCAGAAAATTTTCATACTCAAAAAATACTGAGTACTCAAAAGTGATTTTAGTTACATGGATTTTACCTATTAATATATTTATCTTACTACAAATAAAATATGAATATGCTTATTAATTCCTTTAAAGATAATAAACATATTGTGTTAAAATAAATAACAAGTTTATGAAAAGTAATGATAGGACCCAAAACAAAAAATTAGTGGATGTTATTGTGGTGTTTTTGTCTGGCTTAATAGATGATAACTGGATTTTTACATCTTCTACATTCAATCTGTTATAATATTTGCTCCAGTAGAAGCATAAGCAGAAAATCCAGACAAACACAGACAGGTAGTTAGAAAAAGGAAGATCATTTGTAGTAGCCATTTCAGATAATCTTTAATATCTTTTTTGATACTGCACCAAAACTCAACATGTAGTATTTCTTATAGAGCTATTGCTATGTGGAATATAAAATTAAATTGATTAACTTATTGTACTCTTACATTAAAATCCATTGTTCCATCTGTCATTTTTCATGAGTCTTTTACCAGGATTTTCTATTATGAGGCATCAGTATTTGAAAAATATTGCTTCACCAAATCATGCAAAGCTTCTACATGTTGATACATATCTTTATACCATATAAAAAATCTCTTCTAATAATAACATTTTCAATATCATTAGAAAAGTATTTAAATCAAATTGTAGAATACACATTTTCTGGAATTCTAGTTTTCACTGGAAAGTTCAAATTTTATTAATGGCAACAAATGCTGTCAAAAGTTTTCTTTGAATTGTTTTCTTTGAACCTCAAGTGACAGGTTCACTTTGCTCATTGTCAAAAAAAAAATTCTGCCATTTTTCCAAGTCTGAATAATATCTGTTAGTGATTCTTCAAGAAAAATCACGTTCTATGAAAAAATGGCTAGTTTAGCTTGCAATTCAAGCAATTGCATGAGTGTTTTGCTGAAAACAACCATTGTATTTCAGTATGCATAGGAACTTTGCATTTTGCAATGTAAAATATTAAAGAGATTGGTATTCAGCCAAATACAGTGGTGCATGCCTGTAATCTCAAGCACTCAGGAGTCAGAGACAGGAGGATTGCAGATTTGAGGCCAGAAGCAGCTTTCATAAGACCCTGTCTCAAGATAAAACAATAAAAAGGGGGGCTAGAGGTGCAGTGGTAGAGCACTTGCAAAGTATGCATGAGGGCTTTGGTTCAACCTCCTAGTACAAAAAAAAGATGTATTCAAAGCTAAGATTTTTTTAAATTACTTAAAAATTATTTTTAAAATTTATTGTTTCATCAAAGACTTTTAAAAGTGAAACTGAAAATTTATTTAAACTGGAAGCATACAGCATTTAAAAACCATGGTTACCAGCTCAGTTTGGTGCCACTGTCATGATTTTTTACTAAGTCACCAGTAGTTTTACTCATCATTGCTTTTCTACTGTGAATGCAAATGTCAACACAGTAAAAAGGCAAATAAAGTTTTTGTGCTGTTATAAAAATAGTGTTGACCTCTTGAATCCCCTGAAAGAATTTCAGGTACCCGCAAGGTTAAGAACCATACCAGTATGTGAATAATCTCTTATACCTTTAACTACAAAAAAAGTGTGGAACCTCATAGCCATCAGAACCTCTAAATTCTTATCCTTAAGTATTCTCTGATTTATCTGTGGCATTGTTTTAATAGTGTCCATGCTGTTTCTGCCATCAGGAAAGTTTCTTGAGGTGAGTGTATTTTAGTTAGTGTTGCCTGCTAACTACTTTCACTTGCCTGATTTTAGTTCTGCATTCAACATTTACTTGGTGTATTATAGATATCTGTTCTCTCAGTTGCTGCAGAGTTGGATTGCTGAATGATCCCAGGGCACATATTTTGTCTTATCCATCAAAATTACAGCACATAAGATTTAGTTTAGGACAGGTTGGGATTGAAGCAAGTAATAATAGAATAGTTGTCTTCCAAAAAGTTGGGTTCCAAAAGACAAACTTCCAAAATTTTTATCTTTATTTTATTATTATTGCTCCTTTAGGGAAAATAGTAGATGGTAATGTGGAAATTATCTAAGAACCTAAGGCAAGATTATGTGTGTACACCATCACTTGCTCATTATGTCAACTTTATTTTTCTCTTTAAAAACTCACTACCACACTCATGTTACTAAAGGACATGCAGTTTGTCTGAATGTGCCTGTCTACTTCCTAGTCTGTTAATGTACCAGAATTCAAGAGCAGCTTTCTTTTGAGTTACTAGAAAACTGAGTACGATTTGCCCTCATGTGAGCTGATGAAAGACCTAGATATTTCCTTAGATTTTGTGTGCTTTAGTTGCAGTACTGAAGAAAGTCATGTGATCAAACTGACTTGAATTTGTCCAAACTTGTTCTTAGAATGATCTGTCAATTATAATTATGTGTTCCTTTGTTTCAGGCAAAAACTAATACATAAGCAAGTACTTTTCACTTTCATATTTTACAAATTTTTTCAAGTACACTTTCATTCTCTTTTATAATGATAAGAACGATTATGTACTGAGGCCTTTTCATTTGCCAGTCACTAGGCTGGAAAATCAACACACCTTGTTATATTTGATGTTAACAAAAACTATGAGCAATTATCATCACTCCCAATTTACAGATGAGGAAACTGAGGTTTAGAGAAATAAATTCCTTGGCCTAACAGCTAGTAAATCACAGAAGTGGAACTTGAGCCCAGTTTTCTAACTGCAAAGTCAGAAACTTTTCCAATAAAACACACTTTTGGAAATTTAATTTTACGTTATTCTTATTGAAAATACTCCAAATTCTTTATCGAAGTTTGCTTCAAAACACTATGGTTTTGGATTTACTGGTTTTGGAGAGCTTATGAAAAGATTAAAAGTCTTAGGATTTATGTTAGTTTTTAAAGAATCTCAGAGCTAAGGAAGAATATTATCAAACCCTAAAATATTTGGTTGAGATGAAAATTTTGAAAAGGCACTTGGTTAATGTCTAATAAACTTAACATTAAGCTAGGTTCTACTGATCTAATTCTTTATTTCCCCCATTTCATAAGATCATTTTTATTTTTAACATAAAATTTTTTAAAAATACTATTTAAGCTATATTTAGTAAACTAATGGAATATAGTATCCCAAGTCATGTTGTTGTTGTTAGGTGCTGGATTCAGGTCGACTCACAGCAACTCTATGTACTAAAGAACTAATCACTACCCCACATTGTGCCATAGCCAGCACTATGTCAGTGCTTCTCTGATATTCATGGGGTCTTCAATGACTAATTGTTTTGGGATTGTTTTCAGGAGTGAGCTGCTAGCTCCTTCTCTCATTTTTGCTGTGCTGAGGATCAAACTCAGGGCCTCAGAGCATGCAGAGCAAGCACTTTACTAACTGAGCTAAACCCCAGCACCTAATTCAGATTATAGGTAAAATAAAAATGTATGTAGGAATACTTAATTCAATTCCTAAATGTTACAGTTATATTTTTTAAAGATTCCAATCTCCCATCTGATAGTATTTAATAACACAGGAAGAATATTGCCCTCATGAGTATGACCTAATAGCTATCGAGGTACATGTGTTTTATTAAAATGAAGACAATAAGTCAATCATTGTAGTACAGCTGTTAAGTCAAAGAGTGTTAACCTTGGTCAAATGTCTTAGTGTCACATTTATAATTAAAAACTGGAAGCCAAGTTGGGTGCAGTGGCACACACCTATAATCCCAGCGATGCGGGAGGCTAGAGCAAGAGGATTGCAAGTGTGAGGCCAGAAGCAGCCTGAGTAACTTATCGAGGCCCTATCTCAAAAGAAAAAAGAAAAAAAAAGGGGGGCTGGGGGTGCAGCCCACTGGTACAACATTTGCAAAGTATGTGCAAGGCCCTGGGTTCAACTGTAAGTACAGGAAGAAAAGAGAGAAAGAAAAGAAAGAAAGAAAGAAAGAGGGGGGGAAGGAAGGAAGGAAAAGAGAGAAGAAAGAAAAAGAGAGAGAGAGAGGGAGGGAGGGAGGGAGGGGAGAGAGAGAGGATGGAGAGAAGTTGAAACATTTTTATGAAGTCCCTTCTCTGTACAAATGGATTTGGCTTAAAACCCCCAGAGATTTTATCCCTAACTCGTTTGTAAATCACACTTAAATATCATTTAAGTTCCCATTTATTAAATAATATTAATTTTACCAGGTATAGATTTTAATGAAAGATAAGCAAAGAGACAGGGGCAAAGAACAAAATCAAACATGGCCTTGCAATAGCTTGTACTGATTATTATTTTCCTAAATTAAATAGTATTGACTCAGATGGGATATTTGAATCCATTGCATAATCCAATGAACATTTGTATGTGTCAGCCCTCTGAAGAGTGAAAAAGTATTATACCATTTAAGGTGCTATTATTTGTTGTTGTTGTTGTTGTTAGGTGCTGTGTTACTATTATTAATGCTAAAATTGAGTCATTATACTGCCTAACCATGTTATCTGTAGACCAAAGATGGATGAGATAAAAGTAGTATAATTAAATGTTCAATGGCCAACATCTGGAAGCCTCTCTAGCATTTCACTTGAGTGGCTATATTAAGGAATATTAACTTTTAAAAATGCTTCGTGAGTTGATTTGAAGATATGACTAGACTCACTGGAGAACATTGGTCCTCAAACTTGTGCAGTCATCAGAATCATGTAGATGGCTTGTGAAAACACTGATTGCTTGGCCTCACCTCAGAGTTTCTAATTCAGTAGGTCTAGGGTAAAGTCCAAGAATTTACATTTCTAACAAGTTGTCAGATGATGCCATTACTGATGGTCAGGGAAACAAACTCAAAGAATCCCTGTTTTAACACAACCAGGGCCATACTAGATGTTGGGATATGAAATTTCATAACACATGATTTATGCAGAGAATCTGTTGCCAAATCATTAATCAGTGTATCAATAAAATGATTTCATTACAGGTTGTAACTGCATTTATAGGAGAATGAGAGAGAAAAGAAAACAATGAAAAGGCTTTGAATAAAAGATTTTAATAGCTGAGCAAATGTGAGAGAAGGAGATAGAGGATCTTACTTTGCTTGTTGTACTTGCACATCATTTTATCTTAAGAGCCATGGTGGTAAGGGTTAGAAGTGTTATCCTTATACAGTGATAAGGACTTGACAGCATCAGATTTAGATACAAAGGAAAGAAATATTAATGAGAGAAAACTACAATCATTTTTTTCCTCAAGGTAAAAGGAACACTTTAGGTAAGCTTTGAATATCTTTAAGATGCTGCATTTCATCCATATGCAGCAGTCTTAGCCTTAAGCCTGATAAAGGTTAGCTTTGTGGAGCATGGAAGGCACCACTAAATGATCAATTGCTAGAACAGGTAATCTAGATTCCTCCTGCACAGGAGTTCTTGAGGCTGCTCCCCCCTTAGACCCCCCTTGGCCAGCTGGCCACGGCAAACTCATCTCCTTTCTATGGACAACAGCCAGAGGCACACATGTTGTTGTTTTTGTGAGGTGCCATCCAGTGGTATGCTACCAACAGCAACCCTAAGTATGTTGGTGTTGTTTTTAGGTGCCGTCAAGTCGGTATCCGACTCATAGCAACCCTCATAGGGTTTTCAATGGCTGACTGTTTCAGGATTGCCTTGGGAGTGGATTGCCAGGTCCTTCTCCCAAACCCTAAGTGTAGCAGAGCGAAATACCATCCAACACTGCGGCATGCACAAGATCTTTTCATATTTGAGTTCATTGTTGTAGACACTGTGTTTCTTCTCATTTGGGTCATGCCACATCAGCAAAAGGATGTCCTAGGGGCTTTATTCCATTTGCATGATTAGAGTTGACTCTACTTTGAGGAGGCAACTCTTCCCCAGTCATCTTTTGGATGCCTTCCAGCCTGTGGGCTCAGTCTCTGGTACTATATTTGACAGTGCTTCTCTGCTGTTCATAGGGTTTTCAGTGGTTAATTGTTTTGGGAGTGGACTGTGAGGTCCTTCTCCATAGTCTGTCTTATTCTGGAAGCTCAGCAGAAACCTGTCCACTGTTGGTGGCCCTTCTGGTATCTGAAATACCAGTGGCATAGCTTTCAGCATCACAGTAACACACAAGTCCCCACAGCATGATAAGCTGACAGATGTGGGGGAAGATACACACACCTTTCTGAAATTGTAAATAAGACCAAGAGTGACCGTTTGACTCCTAAGCCCACAGAAACTTAACAAAATTGCTACTAGTATTCAGTCACCACTCTCACCCTCATAGTCAATAAAAACACCCAGGAAAAGTTGCCTTCATCGGAAATGGGAAAATTTTATTTGAAATGAATTCATGATCTTAAATAGGATCTTCCACAAGTTAGTCATCTCATTCATCTATGACCAGCGGCCCTCCTCCATATACATATATATGCATATATATATGTGTGTGTGTGTGTATGTGTATACATATACAAACATATGTATATATACATATTATATAAAGTTCCATTCTCTTGTCTAAAAGAGGTCGAGTCATAGGCATGAACTGGGGTGTGTGGTGGTTCATGAAATCATCAGAAGCCCAAGTGCCTTCCAGCTTATTGACCCACCATTCCCAAGCTTCAGCCCCATCTTCATGGTCCAGGATATGCTACTGGGGCCCCAGCTGATATAGCCACATGCTACACAGCCAATTGGAGGAAAGGAAAAAACAAGGGCATGTTCCTGTCCTTCATAAATCCCATACAAAATCCCCTCTTGCATCCAGCTGTCAGGAAGGTTGAGCGATATTAACTGGGCAGCAAATAGCCTACATAATATTAAGGTTCCATTACTAAATAGAAAGAGGAAAATGAATATCTGGTAAGCAATAATTTCTGCCATCAGATATAAGAAAATTATAATTCTTACTTTCCTTCATAGAAAGTTGTTAAAAGGGGCAGCACCTCAAAATACACCATTACACTGTGGGTTACATAAGAGCTACCTTGAGTGGTTGTTAAGTTCAGAGTCCTGGGACCTTCTAGATCCTAATTTAGCATTCTAAATTGGTTATTGTGATTCAGGAAGTGCCAAGGACCACACTTTGAGAAACGTTATTTTTCAGCTTCATTACTGTTTGTCAGCCATCTCTTTGCTTCCGCCTGGTGTGCTATTGATCATCCTTGATAGCAAAATCTGTTTTCTTCCTTCTTAACATTTTATTCTCCATAATTAGATCTTGCAGATGGATTGAACGTACTCTCCCAAATGCTTGCTCCATCCATACAACAAAGTTGGACCAATAATGATGCATGGATTTTAGCAATGCAGTAAGTCCCTCCTAGAAGGCAAGCAGTGAAGAGAGCTTCCCGAGGAAGAGTTAACTTGAGCTCCAGAGAGGAGCCCCAGAGCCATGCCTTCCATGACTCCAATGGCCAGAAGCAGCCAGGGTCAGGCAGGACAGTCAATCTAACAGTGAGTGATTAATAGCCACGTGGAATCTTTGGAGCTTTATTCTCCAGCCTCTGCTCTGTCTTCTCTTTAACACTCAAGTAAATGTCAAAAATAGACTCAGGGATTATAGCTGACATGAGGTAAATGCCTTCATGTTGTCCTCCAAAGGTTAGGGTTCCCAGGTTCGTTGGAAGTCCCAATCTCCAATAACCATTAATCCACTCTACACTGGTAGGAGGGAACATATTTATGACTGCAGTCACTAAAGGGTGAAATAAAGATTAGTTTTTAGTTAGGAACGCAAAGCTTTTGAGATCAATACAAACTCACTGCTGAAATCAATCTAAAGTTCAGAATTTTTAAGTAAAGATTTACTAGGCTTCCTTGTACAGTTAATTTTCCAAAGGGAAAATAAGCTAAGAAATGTAACCTAGTAATCAAATCCAGTAAACACCAGTCAGTTTGTAAAGTAACCTTGCTTATGCACACATCAAATAAGTGTGTAAAACAATAAAAATGCCCATAATGTGGATTATAAATTTGCCAATAAACAGGTAAAACCAAAACACACATATAGATTTATATGATAAGAACACTAGCAGCTACATTTGCCTATTTGAAAACATAATCAATAGACACTAATAATGAAGTTACTTGTGTGTTTCCCTATTACTGTGCATATTTTTTGATTATTTCTACTTAATTTGATAGATAAATGTATAGCCATATTTTAGGAAAGCCTTCAAAAGGGATATAGAATTTTTCTTGAAAACAAAAGCCTCTGTTTGGATGAAAGAGCAAGTGGACTGGAAACACATAGCTAGTTATAGTCCTCGACTGTTCATGTCTGATGCCTGTGTACAATCTATTATGCAATTTCTTGAGATTTGACAAAGTAATTGTCTATTAAACCATAGCTTTAATGATTTTTTTCTGTTTCATATAAAAAGACTGTAGGTATTTTAGGAAAATGGCTTAATAGATCAATGTCTATAAGTACTCTTTTACTTGTTATGTATCTGTAGGTTGTGGAGAGTTGGAGATATTTTCAGAGAAGTGTGATTCCATGTAGTAAATTCATTTTCTTCAGCAGAGTAAGTGCATGAAAGCTTACAGTAAGCTATAAGTTCAGAAATTATTTAGGCTACCCTTGGGCCTTTATACTGGAACTGCATATCGTTTCCATAGGGTGTGGGGGAGCAAGAATACAAGAGCACTGGAACCGGCCAAGGATGCTGAATGACATCCAGCCTCCACTTAATTTCTAACTGGTCTCCCTGATTATGGGAGAGTGTCACCTGCAACTGTTAGAGGGCTGAATTATCAACCACAATGTAACTGGCTCTGCTGCTAAGAGTCATTTGCTAACATTTGCTGCCTGGATGGCAGAAATGGACTCTTAAAGCCCTTTTGCCTAAAGTGCATTCTTTCCATTCACTCTCTGCTTTGGGGCAGAGCAGTGCAGGAATTTGAGTTCTGGAGATTGATGCTGCTCTCTGTGAAATATTTAGAAGACACAACAACATATTTTTAGTTGCTTAACATTGGCATTGGCACCTAACAACAACAAAATGTTAGCCTCTATCACCTGGTACCAGGCTCTTTGAAAATGTACAAAGCTACTGAGCTCATCTGCCTATATATTCTTAAAGAGTAGAATCCACATAGGTCATAGGAAATACGTAATAATTTTTATTCCACCAACGCTGTTACACAGGTGCTAAAACAGTATTTTAGCCTACAGTACTCTCCAAGGATAGGTCAAGTAATTCTTAAGTTTCACAAATTGCATGTATACAATTATCATATATATTGCATATATGTGTAAATACACACATAGATATGTATTATGTAAACATGTACATTTGTGTGTACATGCACACATATGTCTGTACACATATACATACATATGAACAAATAAAATTGCTATCTCTACACCAGGATAGAGAACTTGACCACCTCAATTACTGTTCAGATATTCTAATCAATGATACATCATTTCCCAAAATAATTTGTCATTTTTTAAGTTATTTTACTAAGTTCCATTTTTATCTGAAGATTCATGTCCCAGTCAATATCCACCCCCATATTCTGGGTGCTGATGGCATATGACCATTGGCATAAAGTAATCTAGGGTGGAGGTCTGAGTTGCCATCATGAATCTGAATGATTTTCAGAAAAGCCAGGCTAGGAGTTATTAAATTAGAAGAATTTCTGTAGATTTATGCATGTTTCAGAACCATATTAATGAGTGACAGTTTCCAGGTTTCTGTAGATTACAGAACCATAGTGATGAGTTTTCCAGCACCACCAGTTCTCCCATTGCACCGGCCTCAAAGCATTTGTTCTAAGAATCAACTTATGAGTGCAAAAGTTATCCTATACATAATATAAAATGTTTTGTCAAATAAATGAATAATGAGTGCACAGGATAATCTACTTACATATCAGCACGACTGGAACAAGCAAGTCCACGTCTCCCCCCTTTAGGAGTGACAAGCCATTCTTACAAAGCTCCAAGTAGTGAGTTGAGCCTTTTGGAGTCACAGGTTCTTCCAGGCCAGAAGAGGTGAAAACTATACAAGCAGAAGGGAGCTCTAAGAGCCACAGACCCTTATTTGTTATTGTTAGGTGCCACTGAGTCAGTGTCCAACTCATAGTGACCCTGTGTACAACAGACAAAACACTATTGTCAGTGCTATTCACAGGGTTTTCAATGGCAGATTGTTTTTTGGGAGTGGGCTGCCAGGTCCGTCTCCCAAGCCTACGCACTTGGTATTCCCAGGTGGTCTCACAACCAAGTACTAACCAAGCCCAACTCTGCTTAGCTTCAGAAATCTGACAGGATCAGACACCACAGTAGCACGGTTGCAGGCTTCAGAGACTGTTGTTGTTGTTGTTGTTGTTGTTGTTGTTGTTGTTGTTGTTAGGTGCCCTTGAGTCAGTATCCGACTCATAGCGACCCTGCGTACAACAGGCAAAACACTGTTGTAGTGCTTCTCTGCTGTTCATAGGGTTTTCAATGGCGGATTGATTTTTGGGAGCAAGCTGCTGGATCCTTCTCCCAAGCCTACAGCATCTGGTGTTCCCAGGCAGTCTCCCATCCAAGTACTAACGAGACCCGACCCTGCTTAGCTTCAGAGATCTGAGGGCCTTGGATGCCCCAGGGCTACGGCTGCAGGCTCAGAGACTTTCAGGAGAAGAGAATTCGGAGAGCATGACTCTAAGAACTTCAAATCCGTATTTCACAAGAGAAGATTCCTGAAATACAAAAAATCTAAAAGAAAATCTATATTCAGTCCTACATCTTTGTGCATCAGAGAAATCCATTTTTCCCCACAGCTTCTTGTTACAGATTTGGCAGTATTCTCAAAGAAGCAAATGTGGAATAGACACATGGGCAGATAGACATTCTCTGGTGCCTAACATTAAGTTTTTTAAAGCTAGCATTACCATAAACATTGTAACCTCAAAATAACACTATGTTAACTAATTAATTGCCTAGCACAGGTTTGTAATATTCTTTTCTTTGAAATATGACTACATACATGCCAAATGCACGATGACCAATATTTTGTGATACCATTTTCTAGGAGAAAAAAATAAATCAGTTAATTTTTTATCTAACAGGATTGATTTTAAAAATTCTAAATTATTAGTCATTTAAGGCCAGGCACCATGGTACACACCTGCAATCCAAGTGACTCGGGAGGCTGAGGCAGGTGGATCATGAGTTCAAGGCCAGAGGCTGCCTGCACAACTTAGCAAGACTCTGTCTCAAAATAAAAAATAAAAAAGGAGCTAGGTGTGCAGCCCAATGGTAGAGCATTTGCCTCACTTGTGCAAGGTCCTGGGTTCAACCTTTTAGTACTGAAAAAAAAAGTTTAAAACATTTAGCTTCTCAATTTGTATCAGTAATGTGACACATTTGAAAAAATCTAAGTTTCTTTCCATATGAACTATAAGATTTCAAATTTTCTTGTGCATGAAGCCATCTTAAATATTTCCAGATTCTTCAAGGACTTTGAAATAGTACACAATCATGTCATGAGACACAGAGTCTTGTCCTTATGCCTTGAGATCAGCACAATAGAAAATCAGAGGACTCTTGGTGGTCATGTATTCCATCAAGGCAGCTGGCAACGATCTAACCCTATGTGGGAGTGATTAGGAACCACATAAATACATTCTACCACATCAATACACACTAAATTCCAAAATCAACTTCTTTTTAGTCATATAGCAAAAATGTCTACCGCCGCTCCAATACCATCTCACAGGAAGAGAACTCAAAGTGGAAATAGGAGAGCAAGCTTGGCTGACTTCAGGAAAATGTCTTATTTTTGCAAATTTCATGTATTTCTAGTGCCCCTGTCAGATCCTTTGAAGAGGCCTACATGAATGGGAGGTCTTCCCAGTGGGTAGGATTCTCTGATCATGCCATTGAGATGGAGTTTATCAGTGGCCCCTTATAGCTCAGCTTATCCCTCTGCTTATCTCAATAGGCTTTACTCAGGTGCTGTATTATGAACTGGGAACCCATATCTCATATACCAATCATGGTTTCAATAAAATAAAGATTCAGAATATAAGCTTTAAAGCTGTAAAGGACATTAGCAACCACACAATCCCCATTTCCCATCCCTTTTCTTTTAGATGCTTCAACTGAAATCCAAGGAACATTAACATGTGCATAGATTCATTTCTCAGTTCTCCTTTCAATCAGTTAGTTACAGTTTACCAAACTAATATTGAGTATTTTCCAAGTACAAGGCATTCTCCCACCAAATCCTCACAGTAAGCTTACAGGATAAATGAACTTAATTTACCAATGAGAAAACTGAATCTCAGAGAAACTAAGTTGTGCCTTATTTCATACCATTAGTTAATAGCATAGTCCAGATTTTAACAAAATCAACCTCTTTCTACAATATACATTTTTGACCACTATGCTCTGCCACCTCCAATTACCTATGGGTATAATCTCCTCCCATTAAAGACAATATAAATAATAGCACTCTTTATATGGTTTTATCAGCTCATAAATTACGTTCACATTTCAAAATTCTCTTGATCATTATACTGTCCCTAAAAATAAATGTTGTAGGAATTATTATTGTTTCATTTACTAATGAGAAAACTAAGGTTTAGTGAAATTAATATACTTGTTACCCATAAATGATGGAGATGATCCTCAAATCCATTTTCTTTCTATTCTTGACCCTGTGCTTTCTTTCTATTCCCACTGACTGTTGAACTATTAGGCAAATTATAGGTACAACTGCCCCTGTGACTTCCAGTGGTCATCAGGAGTGGTGGCCTGTAAAAGTAAAAGATAAACAAAATTTAATACTACTGATAGTTTCACAAAATAAGTTTGCCACATACTAACAGCTATCCATGCTTAGAAATGCCAACTTTGGGGATCAACAACACCAAAAACACATATACAAAATTTTACCTTCCAATCTAAATACTGTGTATATTACCCAAAATCATTATACTTGAGTCTTCCCTCCAAATATCTAAAGCACACATTCATTAAATGGGGAAATAAACATTTTCAGATAAGATTCAACTGAAACATTTTATCCATTTTTCAGCATACTATTGAACTTTATGTCAATAGTATATCCATTTCAGGTTTATGAAGACAGTTACAATTGGAAGCATGTTTTAAAGATGAAAGAACTCTAAAGATCTGTATCTTACGCAATAAGAAGATTCTTGGCATTCTCTCTGGAAGCATTTGATTTAATTTGACTACTCTTAGAAAGCCAAAGAAATTAATACACATAAAACACAATAAAATAAGACCACATATTATTATACATAGAATTTAAATACCAACAAAGGACTTAAATCAGACCTTAACTTGACCTGTATTTTACTGTATTATTCAGTTCCTTAAGATGTGAAGACAAAATGATCAGATTCCAGTTCAGATTTGTCATGTTGTATTGGCCATGGCTATATATTACTACTGGATTTTGAGAAAATATATCTTTTGGTTAGTGGGTTGCCTTTTAAAAAATGAAATAATCAACAGAATCCTTTAATTATTTGTCAATTCAATCCATCAACTCCCAAAAGTTATCCAAACTTGCAGACAATAAATGCTGCAACAATATGACAATATTAACTATAAAATTTAAAGAACTTTACTGAAATATTATGAAATATGGCAGTATAAAACAAATAGTGGAGATAGAAGCATGATAGAATATACTGGAGAGAGAGAAAAGAATACAGAACATGTAGTTAAAGTGATAAGACAGAGCAACAAAGAGAGGTTATTCTGAAAATGGAAAGTTGTACTTTGTACTAATACCGAAGAACCTAGAAGCAGTAATAAATAGTTCAAGGTAAAAATAAGTCACCTTTGAAAGAATCTATCACCTCAGTCAAGTTAATAAACTCTTATAGTAATATAATATTACTCAATAACCAATCATATAGGTGTTTGCCTGAGAAACTTAGATCAGTGCTTTGCATTAACTATAAAATAACAGTGAATATTCCATCACAAAAATAACATATGTTCATTTTTTAGAATCAGTAGAAGAAAGAAAAATATTGCCACAAATAAGAGAAAAAAATTGAAGGTGGAGAAAGTGATTAGAATAACTTACAAATTTGGATGGTAACTCTTTATGATAAACATGAATTGTCTTCTTACAGGGAAAGAGTTCCATGCCTTTTCTTAACATGCATTCAGAATATGGCATTTCTACGGGAAACAAATACTCTCCCATAAACTCCAATGTTTTGACACCTTTTGATACAGATAAATTAATTTCTGGATATACATAATATAGTTTCTGACAATACACTCAGAATATTGTAGTCTTCATTTGTAGTTTGTATCTGACCAATTTTCACAAAGATGATTGAATAAATATCTCTATCCCTGAGCCTCTGGGCTATGTTCAGGAGGAAAGAATGTATTTTTTCCTTCTTCTACAGCCTAAATCTTCAGTTTATTCACAAGTCACTAGGAAAGTTCCTGATTGTACTTTGAGAAACATTCATTCTAGTCGCTTCTCTTCAACTCACCTCTGTACAGTAGTTAAATGAAGGAAATGCTATCTCCAAATACAGGAAAACTGAAACCTGAAAAAGTGATTTGTTTAGAGTCACAAGTAATGTCAGAAACTAAAGCCAAAGTACAACATTCTCTGTCCTCTCTGTCATTAGCATAAAGACAAACTGTCAAAAAGCTACTTTTTGGAGTCAAAAATACATTCAGCAACCTATCATTAATAATAAATATCCTTAGCTTTTTAAAATCCTAATTATTTAAGACATATATATATGAAACATCAATATCACCAAGTGTAAAATGGTGATAGTTTTTAAAACTACAGCTAAATTAAATGAAACATACAATATCTAAAGATCAAAGTCAAAAATGATACTTTAGTTAAGTAACTAGTCACTGTTACAACAGCATCATAAATTATTGTAACCACAAGAAAAGTACATTTATTCTTTCCTCCACTCAACTAGATGGATTGACACATTGGTTACAACAGTGAGCTTAAACATAAAAAAGATCATGTGCCTGGCACAGTGTCAGATAGTGTTTCTTTGGACCCAACTTGATGGCACCTAACAACAACAACAATAACAACCCAATATGTAATTGTTGAGCCTGAGACATAATATGCAGAAAGGAAGAAATAAAAAGAGAACCAAGAGGACAATTTTCTAGTTATGTCTATTTATTTTTTATTTAACAATTATTCACATAGCACTCACTATGTGCCTGACTAATCCTGGCACTATACACATATTTACAAAAAAATTAACATAATAAAATCTTTTGTGGTAGGTGCTATAATTATCCCATTCTCAGATGATGAAACTGGGTTAAAAAGAGGTTACTTGCCCAAGGTCACACAGGTGCAAAGTGCCAGAGCCCAGATTCAAATCCTGGGAAACTACTTCCAGAATCCATGCCCAGGATTACAATACTGTTCTACCTTCATGTAATAGTTTAATTAACAGTAACTTTACTTTTGTTAATATTTTCATAAAACCACTCCAATTTTCAGAGATGGTTGGCATAGTGAGAGACTTTAGGAAGTATTCACTAAAGTCTCATCAAGCTCTTCTCTATGTGCCATGAGTAATAACTTCACAGGATTATAAAGATTTTCTTAATTATAAGACAATAGATCACTATAATCAGGAGATCAACTAATACCACTTTGGTAAAATACACAAAGTAGTTTCTGATTTTGAAATGCCCCTCCTATTCTTTCTGCTATTTCTCTGATAAACTTGAAAATTCACCTTCAATCATCCAGCAACATATTTATTGAAAAATTACTATGGATTAAATATGAAACTATGTACCACAGGAGATATTTACCAAGCAGAATGCTCATTCTCCCCTAAAAGATTATGCTGTTATTTAGAAACTGTTGAGTCAGGTCCAATTCATAGAGACCCTATGTACAACAGAAGGAAACATTCCCCAACACTGTGCCATGCCCTGGGCTATTGTCATTGCATCTCTGCTATTCATCGGGTTTTCAATGGTAGATTGTTTCATGAGTGGATTGTCAGGTCCTCCTCCCTAGTTTACAGCCCCTGGTATTCCCAGGTGGTCTCCCATTTAAGGACTAACCAGGCAGACCCTGCTTAGCTTCCAAGATCAGGCAGGATCAGATGCCAGGGCACTATGGCTGCAGGCCTACAGGATTATAATTGAGTAGCATGGGGAAATAGATTTCCCTAAATAAGCAACTACCAAAGTAATAAATAATAAATGTTTTTAAAAAGTATCACAGCTAATAAGTACTGTGAGGAAGTTAGGGAGTTGCTTTTTCCAGCTATAATAATTCCTTATAGATACATTTATTCGAGCAATTATCAGTTGTAATTATTCCCTTGTGTCTAATTTACCTGCCTATCTCCTACACTAGAATGTTAGCATCTTGACGGCAAAGATGTGACTTTATTCATCATTGTATTCTCAATATTTAGCATCTTGTTTGGTATATAATAAATACTTAATATATACTTGATGAATGAATGAATGAAATTCATGGGAGACAGTGGCCAGTATAGTGGAATGGCTAATCTTGCAGTCAGGCTGTATTGGTTTTAATCTCAGGTCCACCTTTGAAAAGCTGTGTGACTCAAAATTTTATCTGATTTCTTTGTCCTTCCTGTTGCCATCAATAAACCGATAACAATAGTACTTTTATTTTTCAGCTAATTTTACTATGGAACAAATCACTCGCAAACACTAATGACTTAAAACAGCAGCTATTTATTTAGCTCATGGATCTGTGGATAAGTAATTTGGACTCTGTTATGTCTTCTTCTCATCTGGTGTCATTCATGAATCTGAGTTCAGTTCCCAGGTGAACTGGGGAATGCCTGGTACATATGGAGTCTCATCTTCCCTCAACTTAGCCTGGGCTTTTTTACATGGCAGCTGGCAAGACTCCAAAAGAGGTGAACTAGGGAGAGTTAAAGCACACAATGTCTGTTGGGGCTTAGACTCAGAACGGCACAAAGTCACTTCTGGCACATGCTATTGGTCTAAGCAAATACCAAGGCCAGCTTACATTCAAGGAGTGGGAAAATAGATGGGAAAAACATGGCCCAACACTGTGCCATGTTGATGGGAAAAGCAGCAAAGTCACAATCTAATGGGCTTTATATGCCAGGAGCATTGGGGCTACTTTTGTAATCTACCATACTCACTCACAGGATTAGTGAGAGAATTAGGAAAATGAAACAGCCAAAGGATTTAGAATAGTGTCCACCATGCAAGTGATGAGCTCAGTAAGCAACAGCAATTACTATTCTGTTTGAAGTCGCCTACAAAAGTTTTTTTAGTGGAAAGAAATATCTAGTATAATCATGAGAGATAAGTGGGATTTCTATGTATAGAGAACCAAAGCCTCTCATAAGGACATAATCTAGCCACAAGTGCTTTGGTGTACCAGTGGGATGTGTCCAGAGAACAGCTAAAGAATGGATTGCCCAGAGGTGCTAGAAGAAGATACTAGGAACATGGAATAGTCAAGGAGTTGGTCTTGGCTCTGGAGCAATAGTGAACCATTGGCTTTTGATTAAATGTTAGCTAATATTGCTATTTTTTGTATTTTACTGTTATTTCAAGGTTTTTATTGTTTGTTTCTTTTGCTTTTCAATAAGTTTAGCACTGAGGACTGGCCACATCCACCCAAGATTTCAAATTAAAAGCTAGAAAATTCTGTGTTGTGTCTGAGTTTCACCATTCCTTAGCTTTGAGGGAGCGATAGAGTCCTTTATTCAATTTTATTCTATCTTTGAAATTGAATAATTTCCCCCTTTATCCATACATTCCACAATGACAGAGATCTTAAAGGTCAGGCCACACAGAAGTAGTATTTACTAACTAAAGAAA
Organism: Pedetes capensis; assembly: GCA_007922755.1. Classification (NCBI taxonomy): domain Eukaryota; kingdom Metazoa; phylum Chordata; class Mammalia; order Rodentia; family Pedetidae; genus Pedetes; species Pedetes capensis. Next base: position 3,662 of record VMDO01002941.1, on the reverse strand, counting down.
TACAGAGGAAGCCAAGCACTGATGTTTATACAACTTAGTGATAACTCATAAATCTGAATTAGAAAATTCAAGAGTGAGGAAAATAAAGTTTCAGCGTGGCTGCCCCTTCATGTTAGGCCACAAAACACTTGTAGAACTGCTCTACAGATAATCCTTAGTTCATCCAGTCCACGGAGATGGTCATGGCCAACTGGAGCCAGTGATATGCCTGGATCTCTGCCACTTGGAAGGCTGACCAGACTGCTCAGAGCTAATGGCAGCCCTAGTAGACTGTGATAGTTTCAGAATCTTTCCACTGTACATAGTTTAAATGCAGATTCACTGAGGAATCATTTTGATAATTCTGTCGAAGTACAAGGACTGCTTGAATTAGATGACTACATGATTATTTATTTTTTTCAAAGACAATTCTCCCTTCTCTTCTGCCATGTGAGATCCATCCCGCTGAGTGCTCTTGACTAGTCACGTCCTTCCTGCCATTTTAAAAACAATAGTGGCAGAGATGCAAGCTGCTGATAGTGCTCAGCAGGACAGATCAAACACACAGATGCAATTTCTGTACGTTGAACAGTGAAGTAGGATAAAATTCAAATACAATCGCTTAGTAGCTAGCATCTGATTGCTGCAAATCGAATCCTTCATAACGGGATTTATTGTAAATAGTGTCATGTCATTTGTGAGTTCTACAATGAATCCAGTCAAAGCCAGTGTAAGATATCATAGATGTAAGATTCACATGATCTATATGCTAATGTATGCACAGATTATGAAGGGATTTTTTGTTGATATTCTTTTTTTAATTGCTTACATAATAGCCATAATTATAGTTTTATTCTCTACAACTTTAAATTTTATCAAACAGGGTAACTTTAAAATGCAGATGAAAACAGACTAATCCACTTCAACAGCTGTTTTAGAATTATAAGTCCTCAACCCTACTCTCTTCCCCTTCCACCTAGTTGTTAAATAAACATTAAAATTATAGGTAATTAAAATTCTTAAAATGTGCCTTTTATATTGTTTGGAACCAATAAAGAACATAGTAATCATAATTAGTGGCCAATATAAATTCAAAACTAAGACAGTTTGAGGCCCACAAAACATGCTCCTATTCCTTTATGATAAAATGGGAAGGTGGCAATCATTTCTCAATACTATTAGTTCATCTTTGGTTTTAGTTCCAAATACTTCTTTGGAAGTTCATAAAAGATCAACATGAAAAGCATAATGTGAAAATAGTACTTTACATGTATTAGAATTGGGTGACACTCCACATTCTTGATAGCTTTAATTGCTAATGACATAGAACTCCCCAAAAGGCACTATCTTACAGGCACATAATCTTCCTTTTCAAGACCCGATAAAGGAAAGTCGAGAAAAATAAAACAAAAACACATAGTAGGGCCAGAACATTTAGATAATCTGTTCTGGTTCTTCCCCTTGCCCTAAACAAGAAGAGCAAAAAACCTTTCTATTATTTTACTATGTACTTTGGCTTTTCTATTATAAATATGAACGTGAGAATGCAGCATCTCAGCAGGAGCTGAGTAAAGAAGTCTTACTCTCAGATAACCTAGGACCTTGACAGAAAAAGGTCTTTGTGAGGGCCTCATTTTGATCCTTCTTCATTTATTTGAGTAACTATCCCATGTATGTGTTCATGTTATCATTCTACATGGGGAATTCCCTGTTGCTGAACCTCAGAATCTTCAAATCCTTCCCCTTTAGACAAATGTCTTTCAATCCCTTACAAATCAAGAGGGAAGTAAAAGAAAGCCTTTTGGATGTGCCTCATGTGCATTTTAATAAGTTCTCTAATAGGAGCACAACAAATTAGAATAATTCATATTGTATATTTATTAACAAAACCCAGTTTAACTTATATCTAGCTTTCTTTCATGTTCATTTTATTCAAAAGCATGCCTTTCTTTTTCTGCTACCTTTTTTCCCCCTCTTTCTTGGACACCCCTAACCCCCACTGACAACCAAAATGCAGGGCTATAAATGTAAAGGCGCAATACATCATGAGATAAGTCTAGAGAACATGTCCTCTACCAAAATGCACATGAATCTCTGGTTCAGCTGAAATTACAGAAACATGCTGGGGTTCATTTTGCATGCTAAGCAGGGTCAAAAATGTGAGCACTATGTGATCACCCTTATATATCAGGTGAACTCCAAAGTTGAAAGGTTACATTTGTGAGATTGCAGCTAGGTTTCCCAGCACTTGAGTCTAGCTCCTGCAAGTCAAAGACTCCTAATTGAAATACAAATCTGACAATATGCTAATCTTCCAATAAAAAATGTGATTTCTGAACACTTATCTGTTGAAGAGCTGACAGAGAACCTCAAGGGTGGTTGTTTAACCAGACAAAATGATACAGAAAATATGTTTTCAAACAAGATCATTAAGCTTGAATAGTGCAGGAAAGAAATGTAAAGTGAAGGGCTGTCCTCTGTTCGGACTACTAGCTCAACTTCCCCCACTCCCAGTTTGTATACTCAGCCACTCACCTCTTAGCCAAGGGCTAGTGTCATCCAAGGCAGCCCCAAACCCCAAATGCCAAGGCAGGAAAAAGTAGCATCTTAGCATACTTTGAGATCAGACAGTTTCTGCATTTCATAGTGTGTGTTGGGGAGGAAGGAGGAGGGAAAAGCAGCATACCAATGTAGTCAAAGCTGGAAACAACAGCATATATACAGACACAAAAAAAAGTTTGCATATTGCACAGATCGCTTGAAGATCATAAATCTATGCATGAGAAAGATGTAGTGGAAATTTTGGGGGGGGGGATTAGAGTTTATTTTTGTCATCTCTGTGAGACAGCTACTCATTCATCCAGATCACAGCTAAGAAAAAAGCTGGTCACAGAAATTAGCAGTTTCAGCTCAGCAGCGAAGTCGCCAGCCTGTGAAGGCAGAGAGAAATTGACTAATTAGCAATGCGCACTAAAACTTGACGGTTCTTTATAGAGAGAAGAGAAGAGAGAGGGAGAGAGAGGGAGAGGGAGGGAGGGGGGCTCGCTTTTTCCCCTTCTTTCTTCCAAAGATGTTTGAAATCGCAGTCATTTACGCTCGACAATTTTTACAATAGCCTTGAGCCATAATTTTGCGAGTCTCTCCAGCATCCATCCCCCTGTATGGTCTCTCTCTACTGGCCAAGCACGACCGTTTCTCTCCCCAACCGTGGATTTCCTATTACTCTCGTTACGACTCACTGAGCCCCAGGCCCAAGGATAATGATGTGTTGTTTCTTGGTAGCATAATTTGTCACACGTACATTTTTTCTTCTTCTTCTCTTGCAGAAAGCCCTGCTCCCTCTCTCTCTCCTCTCTCTCTCCCTCTCTCTCTCTCTCTCCTCTCTCCCTCTTTCTCTCTTTTCTCCCTCTCCTACATTTTCTTGCTGTTGCTAATTCATGGTGATCAAATGATGTACGACAAAATAAATTGTAAAGAGTGACTGCCTGGAGTTGGGAACCAGAAGGTGTGTTCCCCTCCCAAGGAGAGAGCAAACCTTTAAAAAGGAAGGACAATTGATTTTTGGGGGGGAGCTTAAGTGAGCCTTGACTTTGCAGCTGGTTGACAGCAGGTAAGTTTCTGGCCTTGTGTCTGCCTTGTGTGTATTTTTGTTGTCTTTTGGGTTGTTGGGGGGAGGGAATTTT